>KN483217.1:0-19877 GCA_000787095.1 Periophthalmodon schlosseri | reverse complement strand
TCCTCCTCAGCGGCTCCAGGAATACTCCATAGCTGTACAAACACTCCCACTGCAGTTATTTAAGAACCTGGGGGGCTTGCCTTCCAGACCAGGGCAACAACGCCTTGCTATTTTTACTCTGGTTCATGGTAAAATATGCAGCGACTGCAGAGTAATGTGATTATTCCTCCCACAAGTAAAGTCCATCTTATTTCTCTACCGTTGGATGAATCTAAGTATGTGATTATGGTTAAGTTTAACAGCATAACAACATAGCATAGGTGGAGAAAAGGTAGTAGTAGTGAAAAGGATATCTTTTGAAATCATAATTATCTATGCAAAATCAACTTTTTGGAGCTGTCTACCATGTTTTAATGTTGTTCCCTCACCTGAAATGGTTTTATAAGTCTTCATGCATCTTTGAGTACTCTACCAATCTCTTCCAGGTACTATACAAACCCTTCTTACGGTTAGCAATACGAATCCACGCCTCTTGTACTAGGCTCAGCCCACAAGCCTACGTCACCCATGCTCCATTTTTCATAAATATACAAAAGCATGACACAATACAATACATTACAACTTCACAATCCTGATGCAATGTGCAGTAGTTTCATTACGTTGTACATGTACGTTGTTTTTGGAAAATACAACATTTTCAAAACAATAAAAGGTAACACGACGATCTAAATATGTTATGTGTCAATTAATATCCCGTAGAAGTGTAATATGCCCTTTTTAAGGCATCTTTAGATCCATATAAAATCATGTAAAGGATTTGCCTAATGTCCTTGGAGGAAACTTGCTCAGAGAAAACATTCAAATTCCACACAGAAAGACCTCAGTCAGACTGGGAATCAAACCTATGACCTTTTTACTATGAGGAGAAAGGAGAAACCATGCATGCACCAACATGTGTAGCGATCTATTCATGACAGTGATGGATAGCAAAATCATCTCCTTTAACTACCAATATATGGAGGCCATTGAGTTCCCAAATTCTCATCTTGAAGTCATCAGGGGGTATATTCCTCTGGTACGGTCACAAATGGCAAAAAAAGATCCACACTGTTGAGATTGTGTAGTCTGACCCCCCTCTATGCACAAGTAGGATATGTGGAATCTGTGGGAGTCTATCACAGTTACACCTGCTTAATATGCAAGTTAGTAGAGGTTACAATATTATATTTCTTATGGGGGCCTATATTTGTTTTTATTTCAGTGATTTAAGATAAAGCTGTTGGGACATATTGTTATTGTGTATACATGTTGCAGCCAGCTAAGTAGTGGTAATGGTAGTAGTATAAAGAGTGGGGGAAACTCGTACCTTCCAAGCTGAGTGGAACCGGGTACGCACAAGCTAACGGTGAAGAGGTAGCCGGTAAGAGCACTAACTTCATTTAAGAGCTTTTAAGTGACTGCTAACAGCATTGACTGTACGCTGTGCGGTGTCCACGTGTACGCTGTAAGGTGATGGTTGCGTCCTGTTCATATGCCAAATAGGCTCTGTGCACGACAGCGCCCGGCAACCTCACTGTTAGCGTCACTACTCCCTGACCAATTTTATCTCTATGAGGTTTTTGCCGATTCAAGTTAAAATGAATAAATATTTAAAGATAACCCAGTGGACAGGGAGCTGCAGGTGGATGTCACTGACAATATGAAAAAAAATAAAAAATACACAAATAAAATGAACACCAATTCTGTGTTTAGAAAGAGAGATGTTTGTGTCTCAGTGCTAACGCTAAAGCTAATTTTGAAGCATAAATAAACAGAAAAGAACAAAGAACACCACAAAGTGAAGTATTCTACATATAAAAATAATTGGGCAGTCTTTATTTTAACTAATTAGAATTTTAATAAGTTGTTTATTTTATGTTTTCCGATTTTAATAAAAGTGACTTCTAGCTTTAAGACACAGTAAGCTAGCTAGCATAATGGATTGGACCTATTAAGTGGTTATATTTTCACATGGGGAAATGCACTTTTTGTGTGGCTGTAATAGCAAATCTACATGTTTAACCCTGGAGAACCCAAGAACCTGTTTCTTCTTTGGAATATTATGAACAATGTATTAAATTACTGCTATAAGTTCACTGAACATTGAAATATCCAATTTTTCAATTTTAACCTGTTATTCCCTAATTTAGGATCAGGGCCACATTTGAGTCCGTGGGTTCTCCAAGGTTAATGTGGGCTTGTATTCATGTCTTAAATTGTGAGTTTGTCTTAAAATTGTTAGCACTTTGGACTGTAGAATGTAACATCAAATATCCTTTCCATAATGCTAGCTTTTAGTCTAGCATTTATCCATCGGGCTATAGTGCAATATATTTATTTGGTAAAATGATGCATACTCTATATACGCTGTGGCAAATGGTAAATGGTCAGATTTTTAAATAGCACTTTTCCACTTTGAAGGCACTCAAAGCGCTTTATATCAAGGAACCACTCACACATTCATACACCAGTGTACGCAGACACTAGGGGCGAGGTGGGTTAAGTGTCTTACTCAAGGACACAACAAAAGCATTCATCTGTGGGAGCTGGAATCTCACTGCCAATCTGTTGGTCAGTGGATCTAACTGCTCTACCAATGATGTTTATGTTGAGAGCAGGATTCAAACTGCCAACTTTTGGATCCATGGAGAAACGCTCAACCAACTTAGCTTTTTGAGGTTTTTACGTGACTCATGTCTAATGGAACTGCAAAATAAAGAAAGCTCAGAACAAGGCCAGTGATGATGTATGGACTTATGGACTGCAGGAGACTTCAGTTTGAAGCAAAAAAACAATTCCAGGTATGTTTTTGATCAGCGGATAACATTATAACATGGTCAAAAATTTAAAATTTAATTCTTTTTTTTTTCTTTTTTTTTCCTCTTTAAAAATCATATTCACCCATAGAATTTTGAGTTCAATGTTAAACTACTGACTCTTCACGTCACATGAACCCGACCTACACTGTGAGACTACATTGCAGCGTAAAAATCATAATATTCCGTGGCTACAAAACAACTAAGGAAAAACGCAGTACAACAGAAAACAGTAAAATGATGTGCAGGTACTAGCTTGGCACTGGTGGAGTGTTTTGAGTGTGAGACAGTTAAAGTCACGGAGGATAAATAAAGAGCCAGTGTACGCACAACGCAGTGTGTGGGCCCCAGACTCCCAGGCCTTTGTGCACACAGGAAGCAAAGCACTGTGGGAGTTCCTCATCCATCAATAGGTTCTTTTCCTTCGGGCGCTCTGGGAATTGAGCCAGCAACCTTCCCAAGCGCTGGCTCCGAAGACTGAGGCATCCCGAGCCGTAGCTGGGAAATAAAGCATGGCATATCAAGAGTAAAGGCTTTTGTATGCAGACATATTATAAACGTCCTACACCATAACTCACAGTCTATCTTGAATCTGGCATCTGTCTCCTTGGTGACACTGTATGAATAATGCTTTAAAACACAAGCAGATAAAACATGGCAGAAGGTCTCAGATAGAGCTTCTTTGCCCTCATAGGAATAAATTTGCCTGGGGTAGCACTCACTGTCTGAGAAGTAGAATTGCGAAGCACATGGAATGGTTAAAATCTGAGGCATATGCTCGATGTGAAAATCAAATGGCCCACTTTTTCTGGAACAAGGCGCTGATAAGACAGAGGAGGAAAGGACACTGAAGGAGATCTCACAGGAGTCGAACAAAAGCATTTGGAATTTTTCATTCTCTTAAACTTCTCACTTGTATTGAAAGCAAATAAATATGGCTTTTAAAGGAGACATATTCCACGAAATCGTCTTTTTAGAGCATTAAACCATGTTATAGGTCACATGTACCTACTCAAAGTTGTATTTATCATGATTCATTCATGTTTGAGTAATCTTTATACTCCGGTATTCAAGACATCAGTGCTCCAATCCATCTCTACCACTGCTCTGTTGTCCAAAAGAATAAAAAAAATAAAATAAGATAAAAATCTGCTGCTCTCTAGAGTAACCTGCAGCTATCCATAGGAGGGGCAGAACATTGTTGTGATGACATTTATGGCGACCGCAAAGGGGCAGGCGGGAGTTGGCTCCCATTGAGCTCCACAACCTTCCAACCTGGAAGTCTGCCAATCTGTTTTTCTTTTATTAAGCCGTTATAGATCAATACTGAGATTTAAAATGCCCAAACATAATGATCCATGGGTGTCATAGATGATAACTATATGGCAGACAAAAGCACAATATATCTTGTTTAAACATGCACAAAGGTGAAGACTGTTGTCTCCCATCTAAGAGACTTCATCAGTTCAGCTGGTGAGGCGTCTCACTCTGGGGTACGTCTGGCAGAGTTGCTTTTATTGCAACTGCTGCTGAAGCCAAAGGGCCAGACTGGGCAGCTTCCAACTGTTTTGTTTTTTCTTCAGAACTTGGCTGTTGTTGAAGCAGAGGCGAGGCCCTGCTGTTTCCTCCAAAGAGATGGCCAGTAACAAAGAAGATGTTGTAAGTACGGTGTTTGAGTATCTGTACTTAACTTTAATTGAATACTTATTACTTTGACTCCACTACACTGATTAGCCTGTTAGTTGTGAGTTTCCTATTAAAGAAACCCTGAATACCTAATTTTTATTGTCTTAAAAACAAACAGAACTAGGTCGGAACAGTTTCCATTGGGCCAAAGTTCACATTCCGAGCATCCTAATTATTCACTGTGATGAGCCCCTAAGCGCTTCACAATTCTCAGACACCAGAGGGGAGTTTTGCCGAGTCGTTTTGGGAGTTGCTTACAACACCTAGCATGCTAACAGTGCACTTCCTGATTATGGGACAATATGACCCTTTATAATTAGATGCAGACAGTACACAGCGGACTTGGACTGGACATGAAAATAAAACAGGTGTAGGCCCTTTAATGTATTTTCGTCATCGTTATCTGCAGTTGTGAGTTTTGCTTTGAGTTTATTCCTGCTTTTGTTTTGGGGATAGTAAATATACAAAATGCAGTCCAAAATACCCATTCTAACCAAATAGGTCTTGAAGCTACTAAACAAGTGAAGCCACGTTCAAAAAACCTTCTGTGGAGATGTCAATATATTTGTCATTGTAGTGGCCTATGACATCATTCTTTATGTGATTTGCAAGGTCTATGCTACAAAAGACAGTGTATTAACAAGCTTTAATATTCAAAAAATCTTGTCCAACCCTTTAATATGGTGGTTTTGATCCTATATTGGATGAAGTCAATGCACCATTGGTCCTTGGCTCACTGGTATGATCCTCAATGCTGAATTTTCATAGAGGGGGCAATGGGGAGTCCAGGTTATATGATGAGGGGGTGAATAAAAATTGTGTTTTGTACCATATGGAGTAGATACTGTTAAATTTTTACTTTTTTATTATTATTCTGAAATAAGATTGCTTCAATTCTTCACAATTCTACTCACCACTGCTTCTTCCAGCTACGATCTGAGCAGATGACTACATCTCCTTCATCTGTAAGCTATGATCTGACCATTCTCTTTAAGTGCACTGTGATGGGACAATCTGCTTACTCTTACACAGCAGCAGAACACTGGCTTCCAGCTGAGTTTAAAACTTCTAACTGCCACACTTCTGACCAAACAGGTATTGTACATGTACTGTGCAGATGTACATGTATCAGGATTGACTAATGGAATTTATAAGTATAGTATAAGTATGAATGATTTTGTAAAAAAATGTTTAATTCTGAAGTGGTAGTTGTTATTTTGATAATGAATATTTAAGATGTGTTTTTATGTTAATAAGCTGTTTGATGTCTTTTGTCTAAACTTGGCCAAGGACTGCAGATGAAAAGTAGCTTGTAGCTAAATCTGGCAAAGAGCACTTTTTTTTTTTTTTTTTTGAGATCAATGTAATCTGTTCAGTGTCCTTGTTTTAAAGCCACAGTATGCAACTTTCTGGAGGTGGCACTTCACCTGCATGACTCCATGGAAATAGAAAGTTATAATTTTATGCCATACTGTGGAAGATTACAGCCAAAGGAACAACATTTACAGTGCAATAAACACAACCAAATAGAAAAAAAAACAACAACAACAACAACATGTTTTTATTTTAGTCTGTTTTTTTACATACTGGGGCTGTAAATAAATAAATAAAAATAGATATTTTGTTAAATATCTCATATCTTATATATAAACATACTGTATCATAAAGCACTGTACTTATAATGTTTACTGGTACTGGAATGATAATCTTGATAAAATAGTGAAAACACGATATGCTCTAACTAGTGTGAAGCTGTCAGCAAGCAAATTCACTCAATAAACACATTAAATGCATTGGTTTAGTTTGTGATTTTAAACATCCATGAGTGATATTTTACAAAAAAATCTCTCTCTTGGGTGAACTGAAAATAGCATTATCAAAATAGCGCATCCTGCTTGTGCTCAGAGTGGTGTGAGTCATAATTATGTGTCACGTACCTTGGCTCGGGGCTCTAACCTGCTTTGGCAAAGGCTACGTTCTCTGTCATGCCAATACAAGCCTCTTTCATCTCAATTCAATTAAAACAGATGCAAAATGGAGGCCTCCGCGGCACTTGAACGCAGAGGGACTGAAGGCTGTGGCGCTGCTGGAATTAATTTCACTGCAGATTATGGAAATCATTTTGACATTTGCAACCAATTACACACAACAGTAATAACAGCCACGGCGAGCAAAGACCGCTAACGGTGCTCTCAAGTTCAGAGTCACACCAGGCTACTGTTAGCGTCAGAAGTACTGAGTTACTGAGACCAATAAACTCCATTATGCAACGCTATTATTGTGAATGTGACTGAATTAACTTGTGACAGTAATTTTTTATTGGCAAATTAAACAATCATTGAAACAAAGTTGCATGTAAAAACAAAGCACATTTAATAACATGTGCTGCCAGATGACCCAACGGTATAAGGTCGCAGAGCACATGGCTTTCTCAGAACTCCTAGCTCTAACAATGTGTTGAATGTCTCTGTTGTTGCAATTACATGATAGCTAGGGCTGGTTCAAAGAGGGGTTATTTCACTTCTATGGGGTATTCATTGTTAACACGTATCATACTCAGACTAACTCAGTCCCCCTTCAGAGCTCTTTCACATTACAATAGTAAAAGCCAAAGTTAAATCTGTCAACTGGACAAAAAGTTATAGGAGTGAAGACATTTCGCTGCTCATCCAAGCCGCTTCTTCAGTTCTGGTCAGATCACTGGTGAACACTGCCTTATATCTATCTGAAGGGAGGAGCTCACTACAATGAAACTGTAAACAGCTATTGTTTACAGTTTCAGCCTGAACGAACCTCCATTCAACCTTAATGGCCCTAGGGCCTCCATTCATTTACTATGGATCAGACCTGGACGACTGAGAGATTACACAGACATCACATTACAATCAACGTGCATCCCGCTAATGAAACAACTGCACATCACATCAGGTTTGTGAGGTTGTATTGTTTTGTATCATACTTCTGTAAATTTATAGAAAATTGCAGTGCAGGAACATGGGTGAAGTAGGCTTGTGGGCTGAGCTTTGAATAGAATCATACTGCAATGCTCCAAAATGTTGATTTTACATAAAACTTCTTTAATAATACACTTGTGCTGCCAGATGGCCCAATGGCATCAGAGAACATGGCTTTTGCTGCAAGTTTGATTACAAGCTCTGACAATTTGCAGAATCTCTTTTGTTTCTTTTTTTGTTTTACAAATTGACTTTTCAGAGCTTTTAACCATGTTATAGTTTTTTCCCCTTCTCATTTACCCTCTCGAAGTTTAGGAGTGATTCACACCTATTTGAGCAATCTTATTTTCAAGACGCAATTTAGCCAATCAACTCCCATTTTGACTGTCCCTGGTACACGCCCACTTCTCTGTACTTACTTCGTTCTCCAGTTTTATTTTCTTAATTGTAGGATTCAGCGGTATCGTGTAGTTATTTAGGTACAAATGAAAAAAAAATCCACTCCTCATTAGCGTGATCTGCAGCTGTCCATCGAGGAGGTGGACGTTTACAGTGATGCTGGGTCCCACTGGGCACCGCAGTTTTCAAATGCAGAAGTCAGCGAACTTGTTTCTTTTAATAAATCACAATACTGATCTGAAATGACTCTGTGGAAAAAAAAAATATATATATATATTCCTGCCTGCCCCCCATTATAGCAAAGGACTGCAAGCTGTTGGCCCGTCCAATGGATAGTTGCAGAGCACGCTACCATCAAGTAGAGAATTTCTTTTTTCATTTGTCCCAAAATGAATCACTCCAAATAAAACTTAAAATTAGAAATTAATTCTAAATGAGAAGAGGAAACAACTACAACACGGTTACTAGCTCTAAAAAGTCAATTTTGCATTAGAGGTCTCCTACCACACACTGACGCAACGATCAATATATGTTATAGTTCAATAGTAAATACCCTCAAAAAGCACAATATGTCTGTTTTAAATCATTTTAGTTGGCAGACTCGAGACAGGCTTGATCGACAACACACATAACTCAAGAAATGGGAAGACAAAACTATCACCTTAATCCCTCCCAATCATGACCACATTCTCGCCCGATATAACTGTAGATTATCCCGTTACAGCCATCAAACAACCACACGACACAAAATGGCACTAATTTACTTCAACCAGCATTCTTAAGAAAACGCACTCCACAAACAGCTATTATGAGGTGGCTTTATTAGCGCCAGATGAAGCAGATAAGAGCCGGGAGACAGATGTGTCCATGAGTTCAGTGGTATAGGTGTGTGGGTAGAAGCTTGTCTTTGTGTGGGCCTAATTAGAACCTGTCAGTCAGCAGACGGATCACCTGACTTTACCTTTAATTAGCGCCTTCCCGCTCCTCACCTCCGCGCGCATTGTTAGGCATTAGCCGCTGCCGGGTGCATCTCTTGGCATTATCTGTCTGGGCCCTCAAATGATTTATAACCACTTAAAGCTAAATCGTAGAGATCACCTTCCCCGCTTCAACATCTAACCTGTCAAGTGCAGTCCGCGAGCTACGACGGGTTTAATATAATCCGCCATGTACGAGACAAGTGCCGTACCAACCAGACGAACAAGAAACGACCTTATCAAGGGCGCTTTTAATGGCATTCATATTATGGGATTTAAAAATATAGATTAAAATAAGTCGATGGACATGCAAACTTTTTTGGGTCATCTTTCTAGTTCCTTGCGAATCGTCCATATCTGTAAAAATTTCCCCGAGTTTTAGAATGAAGACGTTTCGCCACTCATCCAAGTGGCTTCTTTGGTTCTGGAGGGTTCAGAAAACTCCCGCACACTGTCTCACTCTTAGTTCTGACTCTCCTCCTTCTTTGGTTCTGGTCAAATTGCTGGTGGACACTGCCTTATATCTATTTGAATGGAGGAGCTAATTACACTGAAACTAACACACACATTTGTTTACAGTTTCCGTTTGTTGGCTAGGTCTATTGAAAGTATGAACTGTGCCTCATATTTTGCATAATCTTTCAGGCCTCTAATGGGTGCTCTCCCAAATATTAGCATATTGGCTATCACTATTGTTTTCCTTGTTTTGATTTAGGTCTGAGGATGGAGTTATAAATAGCTATAAATTTCTATTCAACTCAAGCACAGTTCACACAGTGTAGTTCAACAGACCAAGCTAACAAACAGAAACTGTAAACAAATAGGTGTTAGTTTCAGTGTAGTTAGCTCCTCCGTTCAGATAGATATAAGGCAATCTGATCAGAACTGAAGAAACTGATTGGATGAGTGGCGAAACATCTTCACTCTAAATCTTTTGTGAAGTTGACAGCATTATTTTATTTTTTTTCTTTTACTATGGATCATACCTGGATGACTGAAGGATCACTCTGACTTATGACAAGGGTGCTGGAAATGAAGTTGTAGTTAAAACATGTTTAAAAGCCAACTGATGCCACTATAATGAATACTATGTCCACTTTAGGCTTACTGAACCTTGGGTCAAGTGCAGAACTGACAGAGGTAGTGTAGACTTCAGGAGACCTTTCACCAGCAGAGGTACAACAGTTTCTCCACTGAGGTACACTGTTGCACATTCAAAGGACTTAAGCTCTGGTTCTTCAAGCAGGGTCCAGCTTTGAGATCCAGGAAACACTTCTTTAAGTGACCTCTAGATCTGAAAGACTTTTAGCGGTTTATGTCCACCTCTGTTCAAGCAGGCGTCGATACATCATGTACATTTTTCAGAGATTCTTAACCCTCTCCGCAAAATTGACTCTTGTGAGCTTTAAGCCATGTTAGATTGTTGTTACCTCCTCAAAAATCACCTGGAGTAGTTGTTGTTTGAGTAATCCTTTATTATTAGTCTACATCGCCAAAGCTCAAAATGCTCCGTTCCACCTTGTGATGTCATAAAGCGGTAGTTTTCAAGTTAAGACCTACCTTTTACTTTTATTCAACAGAGATTGGGAATTCCAGGGGTGAAATTTCCAAATCATTCCAGCGAAAATGAAAAATGAACTCAGAAAACATATGGACCCTATAATCTATACTCACACTGCCAATTGACCGCTTAAAGTTGTTAGCAAAGCTGTTAGCAAAGCTGTTAGGTGCTTTCTCCTCTCCTTTCTCTTTGTACATTACAGGACTGCTGCTGAGGTACAACATTTCACTATGACACAGTGCTCACACACCATCTTGTCAGGTCTTTGGTGTAAGTATTCCAGGACTTTTGACACCTTTTCCCTTTTTTCTCATCTTCAAGACTGTGGTAAGTGGGGATGCTGCAGCACCTGGTGAGGGGTAAACTACACAATCATCATAAGTTGTGTAAGTAATCAAAGGAAAAGTGTTTCTATATGTTCAATTTTAATATAACCAATTCATGTTCAATCTATCTTATCTGTGTTTGCTTGATTGTAAATTCATTTGTTTGTTTTATTTGCCCCTTTGGTGCTGATAGTGTCTCAATAATGAGCATAAGTGAGTAGGAACTAATGTGTACACGGTGGGACACAAGAAGACGTATTGTGCTTGTGTCTGCTATATAGTAAAAATCTATGACACCCACAGATCATTATGTTATAATTTGCACATTTTAAAATTGCAATATTCATCTAAAACGACTTAATAAAAGAAACAGGTTTGCTGACTAGAAAACTGCGGTGCCCAATGGGAGAAGACAACGCTGTAACCATCATCACAAGAAAGAGCCGTGAAGTTGGCGGTACTTTTTTTTTTTTTTTCATTTGTGCCAAAATAACTACGCAGTGCTGCTGAATCCTAAGTATATCACAGATTAAGAAAATAAAACTGGAAAACGAAGTAAGTACAGAGCAGTAAGCAAATAAGCAAACATGCACAAATCACTCCAAATACGACTTTGAGAGTTTAAATAACAACTATAACATGGTTAAAAGCTCTGAAAAGTCGATTTAGCATAATTGATCTGGTTTAAGAAGGACAGTGTATGCAACATATTGACTGAGTGTCAATAAAGCAAGAGTAAAGTGCCTCCCGTCTAACTGCTTGTAACATGCTTTAAGGCAGCATAATACCCCGAGTTCATTGGATGTGCAGCAGAAGCATTTTTCGGACTTTTTTTTTTTTACTAAGAAACACTAGGGCTGATTATTCTCCACGCTCATGGTTAAGAGGAGGCTTTGCCCTTCTAGAGTGGCAATTCCTCAGTGAGACAAGTTAAGACTACTGAGCAGACACTCAACGGGAGTGGCCCTACAGACATCCAGAAGACTATTTTTTTTTCATCTGCGCTTTCATTACAACTTTGGACAATGTTCCGGCGTAATGCCACTATGTAGGCCTATTTTTAGCTCTCCATTTTCCCTTATTTTATTTGATTGTATTAATTAGTGTGACAGTGTTGTGTTGATGCGTGAAGGCATAAGAGTTCATTAGTCACCCATCATTTTGAACAAAATCAAAAGTTCTCTCACTTCAGACTAACCGAGTTTAGTGCTTCGCTCATTGATTCTGCATAAATCCGAATGTTTTTCACCTCCGTAATAGGGAGGTTGGTTTATTTATTTATTTTTTTATGTAAGCAACTATATTTGCTTTGTTGAACGGCTAATCCACCTGTCAATCACACCCATCTGAACTCAGATAGATTTAAATATTGCAGAAGTGTGTATGCTGGATCCCAGGCAAAGACATCCCAACATCTGCCTGCTATCCAGAGCTGGGTAGAGTAGCCAAAAATTGTACTCAAGTAAGAGTAACATTACTTCAAAATAAAATTACTCAAGTAAAAGTAAAAAGTATTTGGGAAAACTACTACTCAATACTAACTTAAGGAGTAACTTTCGGGACGTAATATATAATTTATAATTTGAAGTTAATGTAATTTGAAAGACAAAACATTCAGTAATGCACAAAATCTGGTATTTTCAAAGAGACACAAAAATGAGACAAACTAGATCATATCTGAAAGAGCGGTGCAAGAACCACACATGTTCAAATCATTTTATATTGTCAACATAAAGCTTTTGTCACTTGTAGACTTACTCACAGTGGGAAGAGCAACCAAAATTTTACTCAAGTAAGAGTACTTAATATACTCAAGCGTGCTGCGAGAAAAATACACTTTCTTTCAAGTCACTCAAGTAAATGTAACTGAGTAAATGTAACTGAGTACTACCCACCTCTGCTTTTAATCTAAACAGTTAGATGGATAAACTCTGATAAATCACAGTCAGTTTGAATACAACTCCTATATATATGCACTAATGCAAACTGTAGCTACAGTTAAGCACTTAATTGCATTGGCTTTTCTATTCATGGGCTGTTGGTGAAGTGGAGTTTGTGCGTAATATTCAACCATTAATAAAGCTTTCACCAAAGTGTTTTTTTTGCGATTTGCATTTGAGGCAGCAGAGTGAAAATCAATCTAATGCAAAAGGGCTACGTTTAGCTTTTAGTTCACGATCCACTCAACGAATCGCACAATTCACACATTGGAAAACAATGGGCCAGAGTTCACTCTACTTGTTACAACTCTACTATGAAAGTGTGCTATGCCACCCACACAACTGACAGATCATTTAGTGTAGGGTGAATCCATGCTGTTGTGTTATAATGTTTTTTACAGCACACAGTGGATTTATTTTGACCTCAAGGGCTGCTTATACAATACATTTGTACTGGAGCCAAAAACATAAGGTATGGGGATTTTCATTTACATGTTTTTATTGTTGAAAAAAAGCTTTGTGATTTTTTTTGAAACCTTGCCTGTATGACTTGGAGTCTAATATTTCTAAATAAACACAAGTAGGTTCAAGGCTGTGGGCGGATATAGGGGGTATGTGAAAAGAGATATTTTCTAGAGTCTTGAAACCTCAAATGCAACAACTTTGAGTAAGCTAATGATGAGGAAACATCATTATAATATGGTTAAAAGCTCATTCAATTTTACTTAAGATGTCCCCTACTTAACTATCTCCATGGAGACCCTTTTATACTTGTCTATCTCCATGGAGACAAGGAATTGAGGCCACCAAGCCAAGTTACAGGTCAGATCTGTAGAAAGGCAGCCTTGCTCACAGTATCAATGCATGTATACATTTCAATGTATTTAACACCTGTAATTTGATAAACGCAAGATATGAAGTGATGCAGATGTATTGTTAGCTGGTCTTAAGATCAAACTATGCCTGCATCTAATTATAAAGCCTTTATTGTCTGAGATTCAGAAAGCGTTAGCATGCTAGTTATTGTTAGAATTACCTGTGTGCTTATGAACTCACCGTGGTGAATAGTTAGGATGCTCTGAATGCATAAACTAAGTGAGGGCCACTGCAAAGAGTTTACAATGAACGGACAGAGCAATTATACCTTTGCGGACCTCTACCAGAAAAGTTTCACAGTGCGCCTTTAAAAACCTTATAACCATTAGCAGAGTAGCTGGACCGTTAGCCACAGGTCACTGCTTAGGTCAGGACTTGTGCTAGTGAAGTTGTGCTATCTGTGTTCAGTTTCTCATTTACCCAAACATCCCACCTCTGCGGCAGCTCCGTCTTCCCACCAAGAGGAGAATTGTCCATGCGTAGACACAGGCACCGGGGTAATAGAGACTGAACCAGGCTTGCAGCTCAGGGCTAACAAGCAGCCCAGAGAGAGGGGAGTCTAATGGGGAGAGAGGGTCCAGCGCGCTCCCCTGTTTCCAGGATTCAAACGCACTGGGCTGGAATGTGGAATGACAATGTCTCTGTTACTCTTTAATATGGCTATGCTTGTGGGATATGGTAGTTGTATGAGTAACACCACTACGCAATAAGCCCACGAGACCTAACTGCATGTTCAGAGGTAGCAGAGGTATTAAAGCTGCAGTAGCAAATATTTTTGTTCTTTTAAATCAGCAAGTGACATCGATTGTTCTAGAATATTTTGTAAAATAACAATTTGTTGACGTATTAAATACAAAAACATTTACAAGGGGAAATTTTGATATCTGTTTGGTAACTGAGAAAACGAAAATAAAAAATAATATTTTTCTTTTTTGTTAAAACTTCAATAAATCAGGCTTGGAATTAGATATAAACAAATCCTTCTGTACAATTTGTCAAAAGCTTGTTTATCTTGTATGTCCATATGAGACAAAAATGCATTATGAGAAAACGGCCTTTGAAATTTCAATATCACATATAAATCTATGGCTACAAGATGATTAAAGAGGGGGTATTTTACTTCTGTGGGGTATTAACTGCTAACACATAACATATTTAGATCACCATGTTACCGTTTATTGTTTTGAAAATGTATTAACATGTTTTTATAAGTTTCTCTTTCGTTTCTGACACTGAGTCTCTTCTCTTTGCTCTCCACATAAAGTCTGTCCCCCTTCAGAGCGCTATCATAACGCAATCAGTTCTCCAAAAATATACAAAAACATGATACAAAATTCTACATAGCAACTTGACAAACCTGATGCAATGTGCAGTAGTTTCATTAGCGGAATGCAAGCTGTCATGTGGGATCATGGATGACGTAGGCTTAGGAGCATGGATGACATCTAAAACATCTCCAGGCATGTTTTTGATGAGGGAACAATGTTATAACATGGCTCAAAGAAATATTTTGCATAATACCTCCTCTTTAAGTGCAAATTTGACAGTTGTGTTGTTTCCACACGAAAAGCTTACATACGGAGAGACCAAAATGACCAAAAAACACAAAATTGTTAAAAAAAAAAAAAAAAAAAAAAAGTTTTGCCTGTAGTGTAATATCGCCCTTGCCTAGTTCCATATAACTCCCACAGACTTTTCCTAAAGAGGGTCAGAGTGATGTGTGACAGAGTGTGACGGGAGCAGTGGACAGGTGCTGACACCACACACTGCTGTGACACTGCAGCTGTGAACAGGCCTCTGCTCCTGTCACACACAGGGACATCTGAGCAGGACATGTCCCCCAGCTAAATGACTCACTCAACACAAGCTTAAAGGAGCGCCCACGTAAATAACAGTCAGATGACAACAGATCAGCTCGGAATAAAATGTATAACTTAAAGGACAGAAATATGTAAAGTGGGGATATTACCTTTTATTGTTTTGAAAATCCTATATTTGCCAAAAATACGTATTAACATGTTTTATAAGTTTCAGTTTCATTTCTGAAGCTCTGAGTCCCCCCCTCTCCTTGCTCCCTGTGCTAAGTCACTCCCGCCTCAGAGCGACACAATCAACGTGCATCCCCCTAATTCAACTATTGCACATCGCATCAGGTTTGTGAAGTTGTAGTGTATTGTTTTGTATCATGCTCTTGCATATTTATGGAAAATTGTCACGTGGGAGCATGGGTTACATAGGCTTGTGAGCTTAACATTTTACAGGATAATACTGCTAACTGTAAGAAAAGTTCGAACAGGGCTCAGGAGAGATCGCTAGATTACTCAAACATGCATGGATGTTGATATAAAACTTCTTTGGGCATGTTTTTGATGAGGGAACAACATTATAACATGGCAGATTTCAATTCAATTTGCATAATAGACAAGCTGATATAGTGATTTGAGTACTGATATGATAAGGCCATCTATAACAGGGACAAAGTAGAAACGGTTTCAGTGGTGCTCATCTGGACATTGCTTTTTCAATCAAGATGTTTCGGCTCTTATCCAGAAGCCATTTTCAATTTGATGGAACTGGCTTGAAACACTAGGATTTATTCTACTCTACGTTAAAGTCAAGCCCCAAAGGGAGGAGTTTTAAAATGAAACTGACCTGTCATTGTTTGCTTCCCAACATCATTATGGGTTGTTATGCCCCAATTGTGTATTGGCTGTCTCACCTGCTGCGTTGTTAAGTACCCGATTAGCATTTGATTGGCTTGGTGTGGTCTTTTTCCATGGGTTCAAAATGCTTCTGTAAACAGCTGGTCCACTATTCCTGTTCAGAGAGAGATTCTCTTCTTCTCCGACTATAATATAATCAATATTTAAATTTTAATTTTAATTATTATTATTATTTTTTATTTTTTTATCAACCATAAAAAACATGTATATTAATTTTATGTCTGTGTAATCCTATAGCAAACAAAGGAACAAAGGAATCCAAGAACAATAGAACCAGCCAGGGCCATTAAGGTTGAATGGAGGCTTGTTCAGGCTGAAACTGTAAACAATAGCTGTTTACAGTTTAAGTGTAATTAGCTCCTCCTTCAGATAACTGTAAACAATAGCTGTTTACAGTTTAAGTGTAATTAGCTCCTCCCTTCAGATAGATATAAGGCAGTGTCCACAAGTAATCTGACCAGAACTGAAGAAGCGGCTTGAATGAGCAGCGAAACATCTTCACTTCTACAACTTTTTGTCTAGTTGACAGATTTAACTTTGGCTTCTACTATATTAATTTTATGTAATTTCACACATAACACATAAATGATATGTAAAGGTTTATCCATCCATTTTCTTCCCCTTTATCTGGGGCTGGGTCACGAAGGTAGCGGTCTGAGCAGGGAGGCTCTGACTTCCCCACCCCAGATACTTCCTCTAGCTCCTCCAGGGGGTTACTGAGGTGTTCCCAGGCTGGGGCCCGAGTCTTCCCTGAGGCCTCCTCACTGTGCCCTCCCCAGGGAGGCGTCCAAGAGGCATCAGGAACAGATGCCCGGCTCTACTCAGAGTTCCTGAGCTGACTGAGCTTCTCACCCTATCTCAAAGGGAGTGCCCAGCCAACCTGTGGAGGAAACTCATTTTGACCGCTTTTATCTGCGATCATGTTCTTTCAGTCGTTACCCAAAGCTCATGACCGTAAGTGAGGGTAGGAACGTAGATTGACCGCTAAATCAAGAGCTTTGCCTTTGCCAATCCCCCTGTCAGTCTCAAGCTCCACCTTTTCCTCACTCGTGAACAAGAAGCCAGGATACTTGAAAAGCCAAACACTTTTGACTCAAGTATAAAATGATAGTACTCAAAAGAAGTGCATAACATGTAATTAATTTAGTCTTGCCAAAGTTTCCTCCGCCTGTGGTGCTGTTCTTGAGACGATGGTTTGTTTCATTAAACTGAAGAAGTGTTGACCTCTGTAAAGCCGCACACCCTTTCATAAATGATCGGAGATTGAGAACTATAAAATATTTTACAGCTCAACTTGATGAAACACGTCCACACAAATGGACTCTGGGTTCTCATAAAAATTATATTGGACTAAAGGCTCACCAGGCATTTAAATCTGCACATCAGACAGCCTCAACACAATAGGGAGATGGAAAAGAGGTCCAGTTTATTGTCAACGTTAAAGAAACAATATTGTGATATTTTTGCCATAGTACTACATACATACATCACAATTTTACATGTTGGTAATTATAAACACAAAATTCAAGCAACACAATTTAACAGGTCCATTTACTTCATGTTCAAATGAAAAACTGATTCTCTGCTCTTTGTTGTACAATAAGTTGTTTACTCTTGTTTTGCTTTTTAAACTTTATGCATATGACCTAGAGTTGCAAGTAAGAAGACCTAGATAGTGGGTGGCAATATATATATAGGATTTTTAGAGCACTGACGCTATGAAAAGCAGGGCAATACACTGTTATAACATGGCCAAAAGCTTATTAAGTCCATTTTGCATATTATTTGCTTTAAGATATTACTGAGAACTTTTTCAGTCCAGATATGAACACTGATACTTGGCTGGGGGTTTGAGTATGTCAACATCTGATACTAACAGATACCGCTGCTCATAGAAGTTTCCATAAAAGAAGTGAAAAGTGAACTATATGATATATATTTGTTCAACGTCACTCTGTTTTGTATAAACTATACTGAAAGGGTTTTGAGACATTTAAAGAGGGGGTGCAAAATTGACTTTTTGGTGCTTTCTACCGTGTTATAAAGTTCCCTCATCAAAAACATGCCTCAAGTGGTTTTAAATGTCATCCATGCATGTTTGAGTAATCTAGTGATCTCTCGTGGGCCCTATTCAAACCTTTATTGTTAGCAGTATGATTATGCCCAACACTCAGCCCACATTTCAAATAGAGCAGCTAACTTAGGCAGTACCTGGAGGCCTAAAGAAGAGAGTAAGGTGAGAGCAAGGGCGAGATCTGGAGGTATAAGGAACGGCGTGATTGGTCTAACAGTTCAAACTCCGCCCATGCAACCAGGTGTTTGTAAACAGTAACACCTGGCTGTAATCAGGGCCGTCCTGCTTGATGTCACCAACTACTGGAAATTGCAGAGGCCACTGAAGACGAACAGATTTTGGCATATTTGAGCAGAAAGGTAAGGAAGAATGTACCTAGTTTGCACTCAAGTTGACAAAAAACACTAGGAACAGTAGATAATGCTATTAAAACAGCATATACACAGTTTAGTAGTAAACAAAGTGGATTTAGTGTCTAACTCCACTTTAAACCAGGTCACAACCCATACACACACAAAACTAAACCAGCTCTGAACCAAGACTAAACTGGGACTAAACCAATGCTGCACTGAAAACCTAATCCAAACCATGACCAGAATAGCTAAAATGTATAAAATCAGTTGTAGGCCGGCACGGTGGAGCTGTGTGTGCCCCGGTGTTGCAGAGGTTAAGAGAATAGAAAACCTCTTTATTTTACTGGGCCGTCCTGCTCCAGTGGAAAGGTTAAGCTGTTAGCCCTGTGCTTCATCTGAGCACAGATGAGCTTCAGCCAACTGTGACCTGCAAGTAAGATCTTCTCCAAGATGGGACTGAAGAATGTGCCTCGGTCCCTCCAAAACCTGGACTTGAATACAAACAATATAGAGTGGGGCAAAGAAGTATTTAGTCAGCCACCAATTGTGCAACTACTATCACTTAAAAGATGAGGAGAGGCCTGTCATTTTCATCATAAGTACACTTCAACTATGACAGACAGAATGGGGGGAAGAATTCAGGAAATCACATTGTAGGATTTTTAATGAATTAATTGGAAAATTCCTCGGTAAAATAAGTATTTGGTCACCTACAAACAAGCAAGATTTCTGGCTCTCACAGACCTGTAACTTCTTCTTTAAGAGGCTCCTCTGTCCTCCACTCGTTGCCTGTATTAATGGCACCTGTTTGAACTCGTTATCAATATAAAAGACACTAGTCCACAACCTCAAACAGTCAGACTCCAAACTCCACTATGGCCAAGACCAAAGAGCTGTCAAAGGACACCACAAACAAAATAGTAGACCTGCACCAGGCTGGGAAGAGCTTGGTGTGAAGAAATCAACTGTGGGAGCAATTATTAGAAAATGGAAGACATACAAGACCACTGATAATCTCCCTCGATCTGGGGCTCCACGCAAGATCTCACCCCGTGGGGTCAAAATGATCACAAGAACGGTGAGCAAAAATCCCAGAACAACACGGGGGGACCTAGTGAATGACCTGCAGAGAGCTGGGACCAAACAAAGGCTACCATCAGTAACACAACGCCGCCAGGGACTCAGTTCCTGCTGTGCCAGACGTGTCCCCCTG
>KN483216.1:75497-94829 GCA_000787095.1 Periophthalmodon schlosseri | reverse complement strand
ACTCCTGAGAAACAACCTTTTCCTCTCATATTAGTCTTCCAGCCTGTGTTCCCGGGTGTAAGAAGAATTGGTATAGGGGCCATGATGCTCTCCAAAACGTACACCTGTAAAATGATATTATTATTACAATTTCTCAGTGATATGAAAACCAGTACATGACCCCTATACTGTTTATACGTGAAGACCCTGTCCATACCTGATAGAAGGAAAACCTTGAGTCTCACATTATGTCAGCACACAGCTCCTATAAACCAAACAGTAACTGCAGACCGTCTCTCTGTGGAGGTCGGGCCAGGATTCGCCAGAGGAGCCAAGAGAAATATGAGTTCTGTCTCACAGTTCAACCCATTGTTTTGGTTCAAGTCTTACCTTTCAGTCAGAGCCTCTTTACAAAACTCTGACTGAACAGTGGACATTTCATAGAAGGAGGGTCGTCAAGCGACTCCAGGGGACATGTAAATACAAAGTGCATATCAAATGTAACAGCCTGTTCATGTTTGAAGTATGACATTTTAACTGACCCCACAATAGAAAGAAAGAGTACTGTGGCTACCCCTAAGTGAGATTATTTACCCAACCAGCAGAGGGCAGTGTTGACAATGAATTCTGTGTTAAACATTAACGTATCTAAGTCCTGACCAAAGAAACTGGGCAATATATGCTGTCTTGGGTATTTTTATAAATGCTTTAGAATTACATTCCTAAATATTTATTGAGTAAAATTCCAGTGTCCAGTGTGGAGATTTTTTTTTTCCGTCACAATACTTTTTCACAGTTGTTTCTTTGCTTCGTTCAGTTGTTTATTTGTTGGTTTGTTTGTTGTTCAAAATAATGGTAATGCTCAGACAACATAACTGATCTTAAAAAGTGTATCATAAGACATATCATGGTGTTAATAGTTGACATTTTGTACAGAGGCAGTAGCTCCACTGCACTTAAAAAAAACCCAAAAAACTACGTAATTCACAACTACAAAACTGTGTGCAACAAAAAAGTGAAAGGGTCAGTTGTTTTGTATTTTATTATTTGAAAGACTGAGGCAGGACGTCCAGTTGAATGCTCCATCTGCACGATTCACTGTGACTCCTTCAGTGACATCTAGAGGTCAGTGTGCACCAGCTGTATGTCACCTATGGCCGTTCTTTCCAGAAGTGAAAGAAGTTGTCAAAATCATCATTTAAAGGTCAGCTCTGTGGAGAGGTAAGCATGATCTCACAGTAAGAATGCATTTTTTGCAATTTTTCAATAAAGACAAATGAATAAATGCAAGATAGATAAACGTAAAGTCATATAAACAATCTAATGGCAATAAAAGCAATAACATCTCCATGAAGACAAGCAGGTTATAATGGACTTTTAATAATTCATGCTGCACCTTTAAACACTCCTAAACAATTATATGGGGCAAAGTTAGCATTTCCTATATTATATTTTACTAATACTGCATGTATAGTGAAATCTTTAACTGCCAACACCATTAGGGCTGGAGCTGCCAATACTACAACTACTTATGCCAGGACATAAACCGATACTATGCCACAACATTTGTCTTTGCCATCATTTTAATAGCTATAAAAAAACAACATTGGCTTAGTACTCAAATGACACGTATCTGTCTCCTCCTCATATACGCCTGTCTGCACCGTCAGCTCTCACTCCATAACATCTCCTGGGTGTTTGAGTTTACAGGCTGTGGTTGTGCTCTTGGACCCCGTGGGCCAAAGTGACTGATGGGACCACCACTGAAAGCCCCTCTGTCCACACCTCCCTGTTTACCTTTCCTGTCAGCCTGTTTCCAGCGGCCCAGTGAAGACCCAACTGTTCAGCAGACAGCAGCTGGGACAGCCCATCTTCACCTCCGCTGTCCCGCTCAGAGCTCAGAGGGAGGAGGGGCTGAGCCAGGAGATGTCACGCAGCTGGATACAGAGAGGAATCATGGAGTGACTGTGTCAAGTGTGTTTATGGACTACAATAGGGGGATTAGATTATCACTGCTGACCTCATGGTAAAAAAAACAAAAAAAAACAAAAAAAAACAACAACAACAACAACAACACCAAAAACTATAGGCAATATAAAAGTAGCAAACAACTGCGGAAATACTCTATGAGGTGAATGAACTAATTTGTACATAAACTTAATAGCACTATAATACACTATAGTACTGAGCCCACTTAAGAACAACAAAAAATAATATTTCCCATTTGTTTAACAGCAACAATGCCTTGTATGTTAAATTCATATAACCATGTTAATGCATCTTAGATATGAATTTGGTGTTTCTGTACTGGTTCAAAGCAATGCAGGACCATTTGAGGAAGAAAATGCAGAACTGTGTCAAATAACAATTCACAAGAATGAAAAACTGTAATAAGACGACCCTGGAAAGGGTGGGCGGTGGGTAGAAGTAAAACTTAAATGTATTCAAAGTGTTGGCACAGAAGTCATTTACATAACACAGAAACAAGTCAGGATTTATAAAGCAACTTAATTTGCTTTTCATTACACAGTAAAGTAACTTCCCACCATCATGTGTTTGAGAGAAAGTTTGGTAAGCTTTTTTACATGACGCCATCTCTATGATTTAAATTATAGAATTTGATTTAGTTTGGCTCATGAAGGCACTCATAAAGTAGTTCTTCTGCCACATGTATTTTGGCTTGGACTTTGGAAAGCTTTCTCCGTTTCACCAGGATGTAGTGGGCCTTCCTTCTCCACTTCGAGCAGTTATCAGCCCCCTCTGTGTTTGTGGATGGACTCAGGTATTTCCTGCTGTGTCCTGGCCTCAGTGCTGTGCCTCAGTGGTCACCGCACAATAGGTGAAGACAGGGGGACAACGGTGGGCTGGGGGGGCATGGGAGAGGAGCAGTATGTGGGGGCTGGTATATGGTTCATGGTACACACATATTACAAGAGCACTTGTTAGAGCATAAAAAGAATATTTCACATTTTAAACAGCTGTTTGTTAGGGAGATTTAAATTAGACATTGTACTTATGAATTCAATGGGATAAATTCACTGTAACTATTTATGATGAAGCTCTCACTTGTACCTTTTCTGTTGTGACTTTTTGGTAACATTTTATAATAACCGCACTCTTACACTCTTAATAACGAAAAACAAATAGCATTGAATGATGCATTAAGAATGATTCAGTCTTAGAAAGTGCTTAATTAAGGGGTCAGGGCTATTAGTTATCAGGTATTAGGTCTTAGGTCTATTAATTAGTTACTAAGCACAAAACATACTTATGAAACTATTTGTTCATTGTGTATTAAGTCTTTCTTCATGACTTATTAAAGTGTAGTTATTAGGAAAAGTTACTAACTTTTTTGGTGGTTCTATTTTGAATTTGATATTAAAACTTCTTGATATCCTGCCTCTTCCAGTGTCATAGTTAGTAAGGTAGTGTTGATTGTAAACAGATAGAGACTCACTTCCTCCAGTCTATTCACAGTTAATGATAAATGAGTGACCTATTACAGAAACAGCTCTCTATCCATTATGACCTCCATCTTATCTGTTTGGCACTTGCTTGTTTCTTTGAAATGCAAATTCAACCCCTTCAGCCTACGGTCACACCTACATTAGTGTTTCTTATTGCTCTGTTCCTGTTTTATCATAGACCAAGGAGACAATTACAAACCCTGTATAGCCTGTTATAACTATATTAAGTATAACTTATTATATTCTGATGCTAATCCTTTTTGTGCCTTATTATAATTTCCATTGACATCTAGACCATTGTTACATTGAGGCAACAGCACAATATGCACCAAAATGCCACATATCAACATATACTAAGCCAAATATATTTACATTCAAAGCCATAGTGGTAAATGATCAATATTTCAATATTTAGTAGCATCGTGTGACTTTCACATCACCTGCATGATTGAAATAGAAAGTTAAAACCATCTTTCGGAACATGCTCCATGGAGGTACTATCTTCTTGCCATAGTTTGGAAAATTGTATTCAAAGGAACTTTCATGGAGACAAGCAGGGGAAGGCCTTCCTCCAGATCAAGTAAGAGTCAGGTTTGTAGAGATGCAAGCCCCCTCACAGTAAGGACGTACATTTTCAGTGCAATATAAACATTCAAAATTAAAATGAAAAAAAAATCCTTTTATGTTACTCCAAAAGGTTACAGGCAATAGCAGAAACAGAGAAACTACTGTCTTGTGTCGGGATTCAACTCAAATACAATATGAGCTTTCTTGAGATGAGTCTCAAAGCATATATACACATTTTGTATAATCACTTTTCTATTGCCTCGTCAAGCTCCAAATACACAGCTGCAGACCAGAGACTGAAATCTAGTCCATGACATTTACAGTTGTGATAGTTTTCCTTTGACTCACTGGTGCTTGTGCTGTGAGGTGGTCTGTTGATGCGCACCAGTTTGATTCCTCTAAACTAAATATGCTGATTTCTGTGTCCTGCCACCCCCATTCCTTGCTCCCCTCCCCACTGTTTGAACAGCTGGCTTTTCTTTATCACCGCTGGAACCTACCGCTGGCTCTTCACTGTGGGAGGGGTACGGGAGGTGAGAGCAGAACGGTGGGGGGTCCTGGGACTCAGGAGTCAGGCAGTGCGTTGGAAACTGCCTTGTTTAGCAGAAAATACTCTCGCATCAAAAACAGGTTTGAGCCAGTGGTTTGATCTGAGAAAAAAAGTTAACTTGCGACACCTGTTATCATTAGTGCGCTAAAATATTTTGTTGAAAGGAGGCTGTAATTGTTAAACTTAATCGATATATTAAAGGAGAGTATGTGATTAATTTGTTAGTATGGAGATGCTGAGATGATGCTGGTTCCACTGCTGCGATAGAGTTGGGATGGAGGAGGGATAAGTACATACTGTCCCTCTAAATATATTGTTCCACCTATTTCTGTTCAATTGTTTATGTTCATGTTATAACATTTCCTCATCAAAAACATGCCTGAAGAGGTTTTATATGTCATCCATGCATATCTGAGTAATCTAGCGATCTCTCCCAGGCACTATTCACGATACAAAACAACTTCACAAACCTGACATGACGTGGAGTAGTTTCATTAGTGGAATGCTCGCTGATTGTATTGCGATAGCACTCTGAAGGGGGAGTGACTTAGCAGGGAGAGGAATGGGAGCATTTTCAAAACAATAAAAAGTAACATGGTAATCTAAATATGTTATGTGTTAGCAGTTAAAACCGCACAGAAGTGTAACACCCCCTCTTTAAAATATTAAATGTTAATTTAACACAAAATATAAGAGGAAAAGGTAACAAAATTGTATTGTTTTGAAACAGAGGAGGAGGGAGAGAGTTAGTTTGGTCTTTGTGGTAATAAAATAAGAGGAAAGTATTTTATGTGATTGGTGATTGGTCATCAACTATACTACCAAGAGAAATAAATACATTCCTAACTTTATTTGGAAATATAACTCTATTTGCTCATGACACGCATTGCAAATTGAAAAATACAAGGTTTGCAAAATACTATTAGGTTTGCAGATTTAAGTGGATTAACATTTAAAATGTCAGTACTGTGCCATCAGCTCGATGAAATAAGGTAATATACTTACCTGTGCAGTGACGTCAGGGGAACAGTGTATGTAATCCGAAAGTAATCAGTGGAAAACCAAATGTTATTTAGTTCCCATGGATATGCACCACTCCCTACAACATAGAGCAAGCATACCTGTTAACAGAGGTTCCAACTAGACATTATGCGATGGAAATGGGAAAATTAATATTCATATCCTTGAAATGTGTATTTAGGGAAAATTCATTATTTTAAACAGTGATTTGCTAAAGTAAAGGTTAAGAATGAGTTGTATGTGTGTCCATATGTATCAATACGTGCAGCCTGGCCCCAGCCTAATTAAGAGAAGCAGTGATTTGTGGAGTAAATGTCAGAAAGAGAAAGTGCAAAAGGTTGATTGGGAAGTGAAATTAGATATTGAGCTGTCATGTCTGTGACTGTGTGTGGGGGGGATGTTATTGGATAAAAAGCAGAGTATCCTAATCAGAGTGGGCTCAAATGTAGGACAACGGGGCTACCATCCCACCTCGAGGTGAAATATAATTACAATCAATAGGACTAACTTCAGGCGAAAATTGGGTTTTATCTGACATTGAACCCAAGGAGACAGCATCTATGGTGATTAGTTTAGCCATTTCAATTAAAGCACCACCGGGTAAAAAAATATACACACAAAATAGATTAAAAAACAACAACATTATTTCATTATAAGTGGGTGAGTTGGCCTCTCCACAAACTTAACACGTAACTTGGCTTGGTGGAGAGCAAACAATCTGCTGCATTCCATGGAGTAGTTATCAATCTGTCTTCATGGATTTGCAGCAAATCATTCATTTATGCTTTAATTAAATGAAGGATTGATTTTTAGAAGGAAACTGAACTGTTATCAATTGTATGGTCATATGAGTCCATATACCATTTTCTATCCGTTATTATGTTACGTATTTCAGACAACAGCCCATATCCATTGTTTATTCTCTTCTCAGTCACATCTACTGGCCGTTACTCTGCACAGATGCTTAAGCCTGAGTTTTAGTGAGTGATTGTCTTTCCACATCCAGTTTGTGTCTGTCCCAAGCTCATTTAAATGAAGGGTTTGTCTCTATTGGGACTGTTACTAGTATTAACTGGACAGGTGCAACAAAGCCTGAGCTGTTGTGAATTGGGCAGAATACAAACCACCTTCTTCCTCTGAGCGTGTGGGACTATAAAACCATGTAATGGATGGACACATGTTGACAGATGACATGTTCATCCATCTCAGTCACCGCACTAAGAGCCAAATCGTCTGAGCTCCATAAATTCCAGTGGACAGGCATCTGGGCCTCTCTCCCTCACACTGGCTCATTTATCCACACAGCGGACATTTTGTTTCGGGGCTCCACACTTGTAATTGCCATGGGGCACACAACACAGACCTTAACGTGGGCACTTTGGAGCCTCTCACTCAGCTCACACACACAAGAGACGACAACGGACACACTGTTTGGGTGTCCTGCTGGCCATGGCTTTGGCAATGTGCCATAACATTACTCAGAAAATGGTGCATATTCTGTAGGTATAAGTACACAAAGCAGGTATAAGTAGGTATAAGTACACAAAGCCGTACTTTTTCTACATTCAGTTTGATTATGGCCATTGATTTGAATGTCATGAATAAGCCTTATGAACTAAAATATCTTTCTGGATAGGAAAATAATAGCGTGACGATAATGACAATACTATTTATCTGCCAAAACACTGTTCTTGAACTTCTGGCACATCAGCACTTTGGGTCATTTTAATAATTTATTATTGCTGTAAAGTTTGAAGAGATCCAGTAACGTCTCCATGGCCTATTTTTCCATTCTCAGTGCAACAGAAGTTTAAAGTTGGATATGAGGAGATAATAAAACACACAGGTGTTTTGTGTATTAAATAGTCAGATACATTACCCATTTGAGAACTGGAATCTAAAAGTGTCACAAATCATTTGAGTCAGCACTCACACCTGTGTTTATCCCACTGCTAACACATTTGGTTCACATGTTGAAACAGTTATTTCTTGACAAAATATTTTGTCTATGTAAGAAGGAATAGCAAGTCAATGAATAGTGAGACTGTTTGAAGACACCAACAGATGGAAGATGGAAAAGCATGAACAAAAAGTAATTACTTTTGTCCAGACACTTCACTCATCAGATGACATGGAGGTCGACTTGCAAAATGTTTTACACATAATACAACATCTTAAATTGAGTTTGTAATTGTCATAAGCATAAGTAATAACTAGAACAACAGTTCATAATATTTTTTGTGAGTACTTTACTCTGAGCAGGTCTTGATTAGGGCTTAAGCTCAGAAGTTTTTAATGCCAATTGTGGTTCCATATTTTTATTTTGTAAAACTTTCTCATGTTAAATCATTATCAATAATATAGATTTTTACTGTCTATAGGAGCCCAATAGTGCACAGGTAGAGTGAATACCACCACTTTTACCCAAGTGTCATGAATACGCCCAAGCATACCTTCCCCTTCAGTCTCTCAAGTGTGAGCTGTTCCTGGCAGCCAACAGCACCTGGAGCAAGGCATGCTGGGTAGGCATTTTTCAGCACTGTTACTATTCTCAGTTTAATGCCTGGCCTCTCGCCCATTGGCAGCATTAGCAGGAGTCTGGTGGAGCTGACTGCCAACATCTGGACTATACGTGCTTCTCATGGACTATACAGGCTCTGATGGACCGCATACCTTCAACACTGTCCTACAAACTGTCTGGGCCTAAGGGGGGTGTCGGAGGGAGGGGGTCCAAGAAGTGTTTCACAGTTAAAGAAACATCTATCATCCCGGCGCCGCTCAGGCCAAACAAATCAGTGGCGGCTAGAAAATATGATTTCACTAAGAGAGGAATGTCAAACTGTAGCAGGCAGCTGGAGTACAGTGTATACAGTGAGAGAGCTGTGAAAGAAGGCCAGATGTGATTAGGCTCTGAGCTGCGGGGAGAGGCGCGAGGACAATTTAAAGAGCCTCTAGTTGCTAACAGACAGGCCAAAACGTCTCAAGCAAAGATAGTATTAAAAGTTATGTTTCTCTAAATAAATAGCTTCAGCCATTAATGTCTCTCGATAGTTAAAGGTCCTATATCGCACAAAATTGACTCTTGTGAGCTTTGAGCCATGTTAGAAAGTTGTTGCCTCATCAAAAATACACCCGGAGTAATCCTTTGTTATTAATCTGTCTACATATCCAAAGCAAAAAATGCTCTGTTCCATCCAAATGCTTCTAGTGAAGGTGTATGGAGATTAAAAACACAGTGGAGCACTTCCTGTATGGCCACATGACATCACAAGAGTATTTTCTGTTTGAGAGAAAAACTCTAAAAGATGCAGGGTTTGTCTGTTAAACACGTGTGAATGAAAACAAAATAACTCCATGTTCATGATGAGGAAACAACATTATAACATAGATCAGAAAATAGTGTAATATGGGTCCTTTAACACAAAAATAAGGCAATTGTATCCATCCAGATGTGACGTGATGATTGTAGATGATGTTGAGTGGACATGTGAGTGCAAGATAATTACCACTCTTTTCCAGTTTATTGCAAACGTATTGTATGGTGTGATCTGAGCTGAGTGTACCATGAGGAAACACTCATGCCAGCACTGCAACCCCTCCTCTTTTTCCCAAATACTGTCTACAAGGATCAAATCAATCACTGCTAACAACTCTCTCCCAAATGCACTCACGCCTGCCCCAGATTCCTGCTAATGTTGGTGTTTTTGTTTGTCTGGTCCCCACAGAGAAGTCAGCAGAGAGGCCTGGAAAAACTGAGCTCAAAGAAGAAATATTGTGAAGTATGGATCAGCTGAGTCCAGTGGGCCTATAGGGCTGTTATGAATTTACAACAGAGAAGTCAGTTGGACGCAAACTATATTAAGATAACTTTGTTTACTAATCTTATTTCTTCTTGAGAATTAGCAATGCAAATCATTTTATGTAACATTTATTGGAGCCATTCTTACCAAACATCCTTCACTTACAACAACACAATGGCACAATGCCGCGTCAGTTTGAAAACAGATAACTGAAATGACTAGATCAGTAGTTCTCAAACTGTGGTACACACATGCGCCATTGGGCGGATTCCTCTGCAGTTCTAACACTTACTTAAATTGGAGAAAATTGAATCCACATTTGTGTCCTCCTTTGGACTGGTCCTTATTTAAAACAATTTCTATATTTGTGTTGTCATATTTTAGATTTAATTTAGTCCTTGTGTATAGTCCTGTTTTAGACCTTGTTTATATTTGGTAGTCCATATATTTTATATTTTAAGTATTTGATGTGAACAGTTTGTGAACTGCACTGGACTAGATTACAATATGAACTGTTCAGGGGCAACTTGCTTTGCCATATAGTCTACAGTCAAACTAATCAATTAAGCCCTGCTTCTATGTAGTCCAATCCAAAGTATTGAAAAGCTATAATTACAGTGTATGTTGCCCCCCACACACACTTTTTTTTTTTACTTGATCTGTAGTAAAGTGTTATGATCTGAGGGTATAAACTTTGGTTTGAATAAAATAAATGCATTTCGAAAAAAAAAAAAAAAGAATTATACAAAAACAAAAAATGATGTGCCTGCCTTGCTATTGATGTAACACATAAGGTGTTTTTCCCTTCCTGACTTTTGTCCCCTCCCCATTTGTCTTGTAAAACAGTGTTAAATGACCAGGCCAGTCTCACACCTCCACACAGCCATCAGTGAAGTAATAAAGCCTTGACAGACACAGGGCTCAGAACAATGGCAGCTGCTTATCACTAACAGGCTTCAGAAAACATCCTCTCAACTCCACATTAACATACTGGTGAGGAGCACTGTATCATATCTGTCACTGATGGATGCAGATAGGACCCTTTATCACTCCATTTAGTTTATATAGGTTACAGTGATAACACCGTGTCAAGAAAATGCAAGGGTCCTATTACTGTTTTAACGCTACTTATGCAGTAACTACAGAAGTGGTTTTGCCATAGTTAGGCCTAAAGGATGCGTAACTTTCACAGTAACATACAAAATAGAATAAAGGTGCCTTTTTAAGTGCCTAAATTTCCTCAAATAAATATGTAATTAAAATAAACATATTCATGGTCTTGACAACACATTCACTTAAAGGCGCACTATGTACTTTTCTTGTATAGAGATGTTACCAGTGTGTTTCCATGGAGTTAATGTCATATTATGGAACAAACACACAAAATTGTGCATGTAGGAAAGTTTAGCAACTAACAAGACGCAAGTGGGATACAAACTTAAATAAATATTTATGTATTAAAAAACTGGTTCCTACAGGACTGGATTTTTCATGTGTGAGGTAAAAGGTGACGGCATGTTAGTGAACATGTGAATCTGTCATTGGTCAAAAAGGAAATGGCTGATCATTAAACCTGGAGGGCTCTGACACATCTCCCACATGAATATCACATGAGGCTTTTTATTCTGGAAATGGGAATGCAGCCCACACCTTTTTACATTGCAAATAAGACCATATCTGGCCCTACATTAAAGCCTGTTAGGACTTACACCTCAGGGCAAGGTCAATGCTTTGTTCTCTTTTAAAAACATCACAGTTGCTCTGAAAGTCTGTAGGATACTGTTTATTGTTTCAGAATCAGAAGAAGCCTAATTGCCATTACCAACAGAAGTCTCAAACTAGGAATTTGCTTCAGAGATGTGGTGCACCATAACACAGTGAATAATAATAATAAGTATAGACTATGATAAAGTAAAATCAAATAAAGGCATACAAACAATAAGTCTTTAACTGGATGTAATTACAAATATTTACAACAAAGGCAAAACAACAACTCTAAACTAAACAAACTAGCGGTGCAAACAGATGTTGTTGAAGTGAATTAAGTACTAATAGTACTTAATAGTACTAATAACTAAAAAGTGAATTTAAACGTGAATTTAAACATTAACTTTTTAGCATCATCTTAGCAGGAATATGAAAAATGCAAGAACAGGCTCATTGTTATATAATCTTAGTGACTTAAAACCAATAACCTATGGGACATTAAATACATATGTATAATTAGTATATTTTCTTTAAGAGAAAGTAACAAGGTAGCCTACACATTATTGCAGGCTCTTCAGAGAAAAGCAACATCAAACATAACTTAATATGCAATAGGGAATGGTTATTACTCGTTAAAACATGTTAATGCATATGGATTGATAAGAATAACATAGTCCTCTTTCCTTTGGGCAGTAAACTTAGTTCGGGCATGCCCTACAAACTCCTACCACTTTGGGGAGGGCGCTAATAGACTACATTACCCACACTGCTCCTCGGCCCCTCCCCCCGCATACCTCTGCTGTGCGCTCACGCTGGGCTGTGGGGATCCTACTCCACACAAGTTCCCCAAAGTAGAAGCAGCGAGGCGCATGCAGAGTTTCTTCTCAGGAATGGGAAAGTTTTCGACGCTCGCTTTTCTCTCGTTTATTTTTCCCAGGACGATTCAAATAACACCATATTGGATTTAATACCCACTTAAGGGCTACCTACATCTTTTTAGGAGTTTTTTCTACTTTGGATACGCTTCGCGTCACGATCCAACTACTAGGAGCGCTTGTTGTATTGTGTGGCCAAAATGCGCTCCTTTACGCAGCCTCGCCTTGTGGTCGCCAGGCTTCGCGTCTTTTTCTTCGTGTTTTGGGGTCTACATCGTCAATGTGCGGCTTCAATCAGGACGTGTCCCCCACCCTGCGCGTGTTTTGGAGACCTAGTGGACTGTAGTCGGCTCAAAAGGGGCCAAATGCCAGAAACCATCCCGGAATGGACCGTTCAGCTGTAAGTAAACCCTCACAGCAGTTGTATTCTACCATTGTGAAGAGAACAGCAGGTAGTGAGAGCAGTACTGGGCGCTCACACCTCCGGCTTTATTGGAAGATTTTTACGAGCGAAGGATGAGATGAGCTGCATTCCTGTTGTGGTGTATTTGGTGTATGCCCCACAAACCACGTAAAAGTTTAGCGCCGAGAGTGAAAATCGCACGAGGGAGTCCTTAGGGTGGAATTCCACTACTTGCATGGTCACTATAATCAAAGTTTAGTAGGCATAACCAATTATAACATATCTGGAGTAGTAGAAGCAAAGGTAGTTATCGGGGTAGCCTAACTGGGACTGGTGTCATCTAAAAGATTACCCCAAAAGAAATAAGATATACTTGCAGAAATGCTTCGTTCTGATCTATCCCCCTACAGTTTTAAGTCAACATTATTTAGACCTAAAGAGTTTATAAAGTTATTCCGCAACTTCAAACCTTCCTCAACTATTGCTCGCTATAAATCTTAGTAATCCCTGATGATGTATGTGTTATCATTGCATTCCTTCAGTGGCATCCAGGTCACAGGGAGCCACAAAAACAGGCCTAGTCCACTAAAACATTTCATGTTTGATGAGACAATTTCACACTTCCAAAAGTTCAGAATTTGAGAGTGATGCTGTTTATTAGTGACCCTTTAACTGTTCATTTTACAAATTGTATTTGCAACAACATCATTGACTGTGATGAAAGTTGTCTGTGTCTTGTTACCCAGGATTATCCTAAATTCTCTTGTTATTGTCAAGTGTAGATGGATCAGCAACCCTCTTCAGACAGATAGATCCCAAAAGTAGTGGTGTTTTGTTGGTTGGTTTTGTTGGTGACACACTACCTATTATCAAGATTTGTTTTTAATACATTAATAGCCTATTTGACGTAGGAAAGCCAAATCTGCCATAATAGACATGTTGTACCAATATAATACTCGTCTGTAACTAGTTGTTTGTTTATGTGGTTTGATCAGTTTTTGTAGTAGTATTGCCATCATAGATTTGTGGTGGTTTACATTGTGTTGAGTTGCGGGGGTGAAATTCCTCAGAGTTGGTGGAGCTTTGATGGAACTGGAAGCCTTCAGAGCCGTAAAGACGTAAATCATTGGACTAGATGTAGCAGTTTTTAAAGTCCATTGGTTCTGAGGTCTGCATCCCAGCTTTTACAACATGTTCCTCAATGTCTTCAACTTTACAGATAATTATTCCTACTACACTTTTATTGCTCAAGTTCATTTTATTGTCCACATTCAGGCCTGCTCCACCACTACTTGCTAGCTCTATACTGGTAAGTTTTCCTCTTCTAAAATGTGCTGCAGTGGAAAGTTGGCGTTGCCAGAGCAAACAAAACCCAGCCTGAGCCTCTCAACCAAGGACAGCCTTCCAACCAAAAGAAAAAAGTTCCACATGGGGGAAAATGCTTTGCACTCTGGCATGCTAATTTACGAGTGGCTCTCCAGCACATCTTAAAGCCCTTAGCCCGCCGACCCTTTGTTTTGTGGCACCCCATTATTTCTGCTGAATTAGCGAAGTCCAGAGCCAGCGATGGTCCTGGTTAATAAGGAGCGAGAAGGATTAGGCTCCAACAAAGTGAGGAGAAAGTATTGGGGGAGGTGAGGCCGACATATGGAGTTTACTGCCAAAGGTTTTAAAGCCAAGCCTTGATGCCTCTTGGCTATTAGAGGTTCCACGTTGAGGGAAAGTCATCTTGGATCAAACTTTTAAAGAATAATAATGTTTGTTTTTTATTGGGAAAATGATGAATGTTGAAGATACTAAAAGTTACAACTTCAAATAATGACTGATGAGGTTCAGTTCATTTTTATTGCTGAATCCAGGTGTTGTCAAGTGTTTATTTTAAAATGCATTTTCTTATTTTCAAGCTGTCCTATGTTTGACAGAAGTTATTTGTGGTTGGTTATGGCCACTAACATCAAAAGCTTCTTTCTCTAAAGAAAAAAAAAACAGAAAATGCATGCATAAAAGTAGGCTACTTTGCATGTGGACTACCCTATACAACCCAAAATGTAAATAATGCATTAGCTCTTTATCTGAATGGTAATGACAGCTCTTGTGATGTTTAGTAGTGCCTCATTCATTTTGCCTTTCAGTGGCTGATAAAACATTGTGTGGTGAGTTTTAGCTGATACAGGCCACGGCTTGTACTCTGCACACTGTTATCTGGGTGCTTTGTGCTGGAAGTGGAAGTGTCAGAGCTACTCAGCCTTTATCAGGGAGTATGATAGGACACCATCCCTTATGCCCCCACCATCCATGGGACGGTAACAATAACAGAGCATGCAGATGTAGGATGAAAAGATGAGGTTAGCTTTAGGTGCTAAAGTTTCCTCCACAAACTTTAAAGTGGAAAATATGTGATTTATTTACCTACAATCCACGAGAAGCTGTTCAAGGTTAAAGCTAAAGAACTTGAACTAAAGAGTCAGTGCAATCCCTCATTCATCCAGGAGTTTTGCACACTAATTACATTTGTCACAATACAAACATTTCAAACTCAATTTTGATACCAAGGAAACAACTCTGTACTATACTGAGTTCAATACCACAATGATAATAGACTAATTCAGTTCTGATGTAGATCAAAACCTTTGTAAAACTACTCAAGACCATCATTGACACAAATGAGTAGCTTGATACATTTTAATATTGAGTAGTATCTGTGTATCAATACATTTGACAACCCTTATAGTAATATACATATCCAAAGTACATTACATGAGTCATATCAGTTCACTACACATTATTTGTTGCTTACAATTTCAACACTGGTTATGTCTGTGTATGCAAATCCACCAAACGGAAAGGTAAAGAAATAATACGTCCTGATCTAGCGTAATTAAAAAGTGCAGTATAAACAAATAGGATATAAAACAGCACAGTAACCTGCCCATAATGATACTGTTTTGACTATGACACCTTAAAATTTAGTGCTGCTTTAAACTTTCCACCAAAGACCAGACGCGAGCAATAGAAAACGTGACAGGGGCGCTGTAGACGTTTGAAAGGCTCTGTTTTCTCCAGCATTGTGAATACATTAGCAGTGGTCGGGCCTTCCCCTCCTTCCCCTCCTTCTCCTCCCGGGACGTCCTGATGGGTTCCAGATGAGCGAGGTGCGGAGCGAGGGGTGCAGGGGGGGTGTAAAAGAGTGTCTGGCACCACAGTGTTGATCGTGCGCAACAGTGTCAATAACTCCAGGCTTTTTTATGGCTTACGGAGCTCTGCTCTCCAGACTCCTCCAGCTAAAGACAGAGCACAAACCAGAGTCTCTACCCCCAGGAGGGCAACGGCAGGGGAGGAGGGTCAACATTCAAAACACCTCGAATAGGACTGAGTAGAGAAGGGTTCATTGAATATTCAGCCAAAAATTCTGGTATAACTTTGTAATAGGCTGAGGGTTGTCAATAAAATCCGTAACCAAAGACAAACATGAACAGGTATCGATACTGAACAAAAACTATTGTGTATTGTTTCCTTACTATCAAAATTGTGCTTGAAATGTTTGTATCATGACAACACTAAATAGGCCAACGATTTGCCATTTACAAGCATGACTAAATTTATTACATGACCACACACACACGTGGAGGTCTACAGAAGCATAAGAAGTCCGACAGACAAGAATTTATATTGGCCTATTGAGAAAAAAGCAATTATGTGACTAAAACCAAAGGCATAGTCTGTTTTTTTTTTGTTTTAGTTTTTTTTTTTTGGTCAACAAATTTATCATTGTCTTGTATATGACATGCCACGCCAAATGACCAAAAAAATTTGCGATATTAAGTAATAACTTGGCCAACTGACCATCAGTCATAGATAGACTGCAAATGTATCTTTATTGCTAAGACCAGTAGCAATAACTTAACCTTCTATCCATATTTCTTAGTATTTTCTTTAAACAGCTGAATGTGTTTATCTTTAATACACAGCTATTCTACACTAAGATCTAATCCTGAAGCACTACTTTATTTTTCACGGACAATTTCACACCACCAAAAAATATATGCACTTGACTTGTTTTAGCCTCTTGAAAATATCTGTTAAGCTTAAGTGTAAGTTGCCACTTGTCTAAAAACTGCATTGGTATTTAGTCAGCTTTAAAATGCACTTAGAAAATCATGTCTGTTTTTATCGCTCTCCCTTTCTCTGCTTTCAGCACATACACCCAGAGCCCTAATAACTTATCAGTTGTCTATGTTGGCTCCTGCTTTGGAGATGAAGTGAGCCCTGGCTCCCTTTTCCAACACACCACCCCTTAACATATGCGGCTTTCTGTAAGGGAGTTTAGTTTGGACCACTTTCACTCAACTGGAGATATTCAGAGCAAAACGTCCTGAACTTGCGAAAAGAGATATCGCTTCAAAACCTTAAAGGATTCAACCAGCTTGGCTCCATGTCAAACTTTCATGCTCAAATCTGGGAACTTGGCTAAATTACAGACTTGATAGGGCTTGGTGGTGACTGTAGGTGATGCCATTTGAGACGCTCCTCCTGGCATTACGTAGTATTTAAGCAATAAATCTTGCGCTCCCTGACCATCCTGTTTAATCTTCACATGTCTCCAAACCTTTGCACATAATTAGAGCCACTTCTCGTCTGCTCACTGTGTTAATGCATAATAACACAGGGAATTAGAGCGTAATTATGTTTGCAGTGCAGACCTGAAATACACTTCCCCAGCATGTACTTTTCCCTAATTTTTCTGCTTGTGTTTTCTTCACAGGGACCTGAGCCATAACAAATTACAGGTGCTTGACAGTGCTTTGTTTGCCAAACTACAACATCTGACTGAAATGTAAGTACAATTATGGGCACACAAGACATTTTGAATTGTCTCCAGTTCAGTACAAGCCACAGAACAAGCTCTTTGTTACTGTATGGTTCAATAACATCTGAAACTGTCAACTTAAATAAATGCAATATTCTTTTTACAACCGCACATGTATTTAAACAACTTATTTAAAAAACTTTCTTCTCTTTTCTCAGCTCATGTTGTTAAACATTTTAGTTTTGACTTCCGCTGCTAACAGCTACTGAAAACAACAAATTACCAGGACACACAATTATTGTCCAAATATGGTTAAGAAAAATCATTTTCATATTTACTCCAGGGAAAAAATGCGCTAATGGATTCTTTGTCTACATGTCAAGACATTATGCTATACAAATGGTTAAAGAACCATAGCAACCGCATGTTAGTAATAGGAGCAAAGAAACAGAATTTGCATTTATGCCTCTAATAGTAAGTCTGTTTTATTCACATAACCAAATGCCACATTTCAACTTCTTTATTTCTTTTTCCACCCACACAGAAAACTCAACCACAATGAACTGGAGGCGATACCTGACTTTGGTCCCGTTGCTTCGAACATCACAACGCTCATTGTGTAAGTAGAGCCACCTCAAAGCTTTTGGCTGGTTTAATGCTGTCATTGGTGGTTAGAGGGGAGTTTGTTGTCTCCTCCCTTCACCCCCGTTCCTTAAGTCCATTTGGCCAAGCACTTTCCCAGACAGGGCAGTTGTAGCAGACATGGCTGACTGCCCCAGACTTACTCACACTCAGAGACAAATGCCATCATGAGAAATGGAAATGTTTTGTTTAGTGTCTGACGCTGCAACGGGGCTATTTTTAAACCTGGAGGTAGAGGAGTGGTGATTGTGGGGGAGGAGGAAGAAACATTGTGTGAACATTACATTGGGTTTATTGTAGGACGTTTTGACAAGTAATTGCATTCCTTAAACAGCAGGGGGAGTAGCATTCTGTCCGTACATGTAGCCACTTCTTTCTGTTTCTAGTTAATTTCTCTATTCAGTTAGCTGCTAGTGTCCATGTGGATAGTATTGTTTTGCCTGATATTTTGCACAGTATGGCATTAATCTGATGTATTTCCATGAAGACAATATGATAACGTCACAAGGAGGAAGTTGCTGGTCAGATCTATGGAAAGGGCAGCACACATACATACCCCCATCAGAAAAGTTATTGAAAAGTTCCCCAGAATGCTGTGATTCATTACCATTCATTAATTTCAGTGCACATACCCCTGCCATAACTCATCTGTTTTAGACATGAACCAGAAACTGTTGGGGAATAGCATTGCTCAATCTGTACATTCTCCAAAAGCACCAGATATTAGTGTGTGAAACCACAACAATTTATTCTGTCTATCCAAAACCGAGTTTCGTGAAGCTATTGCGGAAGAATGTATTGCAGCTAAATGGGGCCTATTCCTCATCAAGCCTCGACATGATGTTACTGTGGCCATGGGGCGTTCAGCTGTCAGACACTCGCTGTTTGTTTTCAGATCCTCTAGCTATAAGAAATCCCAATGCAAGGCCAAGTTTTCACTATACTTCTGCATACTGTTCAGGGGGTTCCAGTAAGACTTTAGAAGATACGTTTAAATGTGAATGTGTAATAAAAAAGATGTGAAAAGTTATGAGAGATTTTAGATATTACAAGGTACACTGCAACTAATTTGATAGGAAAAGAAGTAAAACAGGTCAAAAACTTTACAATAGGCAGGGAAATAGCATTTGTAATTGCGGCTAATACATGAGATATGAAGAATTTATAGAAACAAATGAACAATTTCACAAAACGCAAGACTGAGTGAAAGCATTGGAGAACTTCCTCTGCCTTCAAAGAGACTGTTCGATTCTTTTTATACAATTTTGGCCTTTTGGATCAGACTCTATCTTGCCATAACAACTGCGATTGAAATTGATTGATCAATACAATGTTTGCATAACTACAGTACACTGTCTGCAGCAGAGCTAAAATTGTTGTTAAATGTGGTTCAGCCAAAGTCTACCCTGTTCATTTTACTTTAACAAACACCAGAAACAGATAAAATAAAATTGAAAGCAGCATGAAAAACAACAACTATTCCCAAAAAAAGTTCAAGCAGCCAAATGCTGACAT
>KN483216.1:22599-75448 GCA_000787095.1 Periophthalmodon schlosseri | reverse complement strand
TGAAATATGGAGCTCATAAAAGGAGGTTCAGTTTGGTGTAGCCATGACCAGCACAGTGATCATTCACACCAACTCAAGCTTTGGCGTAGTGCACACACTCACAAAGAGCTGTAGTTTTAATTTGATCTTTCTTTGACCAAAAAAACATTTTAAAAAGTTATGAGGCCCATCCTATTCCAAACCTTTGGCAGGAATAGTCAAGCTTCTTAAATGTTTTATAGGAAATGTGGCATGCTTCAGGCAATGCTTTGTTCTCAGATTGGCGATGTTGTATTGAATCAATGCTGCCTCTCTTTATGTTTTTGGTAGTATTTGGTAGTGCTGCACACTACATAGCAATCAAATTCAAATCTCAAGTTTCAAATCCCAAAAGCAGCAATTATTTACATTGCAAAGAACAAACTTGTATTAGTTTATCAGTTCATATTTCAGTCTTCTCTCAAATGTTAATGCTCTTGGAGTTGTTTACAGTGTGCACTGTGAACAGAATCCTACTTTTTAAACTTAAACCGCAAATCTAATCACAACCACATTTTTTTTTTTCAAAATTGGGCAGCCCTACTTCTTGGTATCATCTTGGTAAATATGTTCAAAAATGTATGTTAAGTGGAATGATGAAGAATAGATGAAGAAGGCCTAGTGGTTTTAAAAAATGCAGGTCTGGAATACAGAGCCCCACACATGTTCCAGTCTCAGTGAGCTGTGCTGGCAGCCGCCCTCTTCCCTCACTCTCCCTGTGTGATTTTTCCCTCCAGTTTTCCACAATTTCTCTCCCTCCTTTAGTTTCTCTGAGCTGGGAGGGTTAGAGAAGCCAAAAATGAAAAAAAAAGTAGAGCGGAGTATCAAATAGCACTTATTCAAACAGGCAGGCAGACATGGCGGCAACGCTCGTCGACTCCGCTGACCCCGAAGCTCAGAGTAAAAACAAACGGTGCAAACCCAGCAGCTGGCAGTAATTGAGTCGTGATCATCCTAATTAATTGAACAATTTCCCTGGAATTTATGAAGGGGGTAAAGGCGGCCGCCACTAAATCCCCTGTGCCTGTGTTCAAGGGGTGCGACAAATGACCTGGAGATTCCTGTTCTGATTAGGATGACTTCAGGCTTAAGGACCGGGTGCCTCGGAAATGCAGCCTTGATGTAGGAGACAATTACAAACTGGCCATTAAAGTAATAATCCATGACTTTAAACTCAGGATTACTTTGATTGGCCGACTTCATTTTCTTCCTTAAGCAGTGATTCCCAGACTATACAAGATCAGAAAACACTTGTACTTGAGCAGGACCTACTGACTTAAAGTAACTGGGACATAGAAAAGCTGGCACAACACTTGGTAGTAACAACATTGCGAATGGTCCCTTAAGTTTTTATTTCAGTTAAACCCAAAAAATATGTCCGCCTTGGAGGTTGTAGTCCTGCCAAATTTATGGGTTAGAATTACGGTAGTTTACCAATCTGTCAGTAGGGTTGCAGTACAAGCTTCCCGTGCTTGTGCTTGTGCAATGTGTTAATTGATCTTAAATTGTATGTATATTAATTTTTTAAACCAACTAAAGGCATATGTGCTTAGTCAACAGTTTTAGTTGACTTTTCATAAGACAGTACTGATGCTTATTTTTCAGTCTAGTTCTACAGTTTAAAGTATGGTCACTTCCTTGGCGTCAACCCATTGTGCTAATAACAATTCACTTTGTTTGTGTTTTAAAGTTGAATTATCTAAATCTGTATACACTTTTTCAAACTCAAAACCCCAAACCTTTGAGTGTAAATGATTAGTAGATATTTTTTTTTTATAGACTAAAATGTATTATTGCCCCAGAGTGCATCAGTTGATCTGTGTTTCTGCTCAGTGTGATGGGGAGCAGACGTGTAAAGCTGATCAGTCTTGAATGTGAGGGAGATACGTGCTGTTTAATAAGTTCTGTGCAGTGAACTCAGCCCTGGTTTTCATTACAGGCGCCAGCAGCGAGCAGACTCATCATATGGCTTCTCCAAACTTTCTTATTTTTCCAATAGGAAATACCACACACATGAACGGTTTTAGAGCAATCTTAACTCTCCATTTTAGGAGATTTTAAAGTCTTTTACAGTTGCTGAGTGGACAAAATACAACTGATGACAACGGAAAAAAATGGTTTATTAAGATTTGAAATTAATGTAAGAGCTGATTCTGGGTCTGTGGCTGTGGTTAGACGGAGAGCACTCAGGGCCAAAAATACAGATCTTTTACTGCTTTGGTTTATACATGCGCTCTGTTGGTGGTTTGGAAAGTTTGGGAAATCGAGCTGTGTGTTAGAATGTGTTAGAAAATCAAACATTGATTTAGTATACATTTACAACGTTATTGAATTAATAGCATTTTGTTCTCACAAACATTTTATATGGAGATTTTTTGTTTTGCATTTTTTTAAATTAATTTTCACCAAGAGCAGTCAAGTACTTTAAAAATGTAATTTACTGTAACATGTCAGATGAGTAAAGTAGTGATTTTATAATAAAATGATTTTGTGATCACTGTAAAATCTACTTGTGCATAATAATGGCAAGTTCAACAGCTGGGAACAGTTGAGTATAATAACATGGCACTAAGCTGAAGTAAACTAAAAATGGAGTTCATTAATAAGCACATTTACAGGTGTATGGACAAACTAAGTGAAAAGTACAACTAAACTAGTAGGTTTTCTATAGCCTCCAGCTGCCAGACAGGGACCCCTCTCTCTGTGTCCTGGGGCAGGAAGTGTGCTCTAAAGCCCTCTGCCTCACTGTTCCCCTGGGGATAAACTGGAAAGACTGGTTTTGTGTGAGCGGCGCCCCTCTTCTCTCAGCGAACAGTCAGTGGAACATGAAAACTGAGATACAGGTGGTGTGCTCTGCTTTTGTGCTGGGCCCGGGGGCTGTGGTGCGTGGAAAGCCCTCTGCAAATCTCCAAACAATAGCTGCCTGTGCCACTGGTATTGTCAAACAGGAGCTGTGATTAAAACTTACTTTAGCTGAAAATATCCCAATATTTGTGACTGACATTTAAAAATAATTTGTACTAATTCCCACTTGGAGCCCATTGTAAAAGTACGGAATTAGCTTTCCTGAGCATGAATGAGCATAAATTTGATTGAAGCACACTTTGCAATCCAATCCAACACAATTAAGCCCTATTGGATGAAACATTAGCTGTTCGTTTCCATAGACAGAGTAGTGTGTTCATGCTTTCACAGTTTAATTCAGAAAGCCTTTATTAGATCAAAAATCTATTCACCACTCAAATCCAATTTATGTAACATGTAAATGTACCATACATGGTGCGCTTTGTGAGCCCCAGGATTTTTGGCTCAGCACCAAGTTTCACTAAAAGCTGGAGTGCACAGGCCAACAGCCCCAAACGTACACACAGAAGGTCTTATTGGGTCTGAACAGAATTCTGTGTTTAATGTTGAGTAGTGTGCAGGTGGTTTTTCAGTAACTTGCTAAAGTAGGTCAGTCTTAGTTGAGTATGTGCTGCCACATTGCCCGGTGAATAGGTGAGACCTCTCCATTTCACCATGCCATGGTGCCATGATGTCTCCTGCCTCAGGTACAGGAAATGAATAGAAAACCTGAGCTGCAGATTAGACCAGCCCAGCTGTAGCCATGCAGAAAAACATATGATAGAACAACTTGTTTTACACAAGATAAAGCACTCAGAAGTCGTACGTGCACCTGACAGCGTCTGCACAAGAGGGCATAAATCCAATAGTAACAGTACAGGTAGACCATTATAAAAAAAAGTCTATAGGAAAGAGGTCTGTCGCATTACTAATGCTGCTGAGCAGAGGTAAATGAGTGGCTCTGTGGTCAGTAAGGTGTAGCTGATGTGAGTGTACACATTGATGAATACTGAAAACGAGGCCTGTAGTCTGTGTTGGAGGGAATTCCTGCCCCACCCCCTACCCCTCTCTCTGCTGCCAGTCTCTGGCACAAAGGGGGCACTGTACCACTCTGTTTATAACTAAGCAGTCCCTGCACTGCAATTTAGGAGGCGTGCAGCTCAGGAAATTGCCGGCCTCTGCTGAGGCATGCTTTCACTGAGAGAAAGGTATTCATCAGCCAAGTAATTGGCAGGTTACTTTTTTAAATACCTTGTTAGTAATTACCTTATAAACAAAATAACACGTCGCTGAGGAGAAAGGCTGTTTGGACCTGTTGTCAGAGCAGTGGCGTTGATCATTGTGAAGAATTTGTCGGCTGACGTAAAAAAATGCAACATCAGCCAGACAAATGCCTGAGCGCTCTGGGTGGCAAGTGTTGAGCGTGTGAGAGATTGTCATTTTTAATACCGCAGGCTAATTGAGAGACTTGACTGTTTGTGTATGTGGAAACATGAAGCTGCTGTAAGCGGCTGGTCAAATATACTGTATTTTTGTCATTTATTGGAGCGATATGTCTGTATTTTCAGAGCAAACAACAAAATCTCCAAGATCTCTATGGAGCAGCTCAGGCCCTTACCCGCTCTGGAAACCCTGGACCTCAGCAACAACAACATTGTGGACTTAAAGGCCAACTCCTTCCCCGTGCTGCCCCTCAAAAACCTGTAAGGGTCACTGCTGGTCATACCACAATACACTGTTGGATTCATACACTTAATGTGTATCAGAAAAGTGTAGCCACCAGTGTTTGACTGTATTCAGTGTGTTTACAGCGGTTTTCTCTCGCACAGGTATCTGAACAACAATCGTATTTCTTCATTGGAGACTGGCTGCTTCACCAACCTGTCCAGTAGCCTGCAGGTCCTCCGCCTCAACCGCAACCGCCTGTCCTCCATCCCAGCAAAGATCTTTCAGCTTGCCAACCTCCAGCATCTGTATGGGACCCTGTCATTAACCAATAATATAAATTTAACAAGATTGTTTTTACTAAAATGTGTTCTTTTCTTTTTTAGAGACCTGAGCAGAAACCGTGTTCGTAGAGTTGAAGGTTTAACATTTCATGGTCTTCACGCTCTGAGATCTCTGAAGATGCAGAGGAATGGTTTGAGTCGCCTCATGGATGGAGCTTTCTGGGGGCTCAGCAACATGGAAGTCTTGTAAGTTTTACACCCATCAATTCAAAATACTATTATGAAAACAGTATAGTTGATAATGTCAGGACCTATGGTGTAATGGCTTTGTTACTCTGTTTAAATATGACCAATAGTGACCTACCCCTGGGTTTCAGAATGATAGAAAGTAGCACAGTTGCCATAGTGATTAAAAATTGTATTATGAAGTCTTCAAAATGTTGCACATAACAGGAAACTGAAACCCATGAACTGTACTGAACTATATTTCTCATTCCTAGACCAAATGCCACTAACCTGTACATTTGGGTTTACAGGCAGCTAGACTACAACAACCTGACGGAGGTGAGCAAAGGCTGGCTCTACGGGCTGCTGACTCTGCACCAACTCCACCTCAGTCACAACGCCATCAGCCGGATTCGACCGAATGCCTGGGAGTTCTGCCAAAAACTCAACGAGCTGTAAGTCCACCTTTTACCCCCCTCCCCTCTCATTATCCCCCCACACGTTTCCATTCACTCCCTGCACCCCCAACACTTGAGTGCGTCGCCCTCTGCTCCTCTCTGGCACTACCCCCTTGGCCTTTTCTCACTATTGCACAAACTGGGACAAAGCGGAGTGTTTTTCCAGCTCTGAACGTGCTGTGCCAACATGAAAGCCCCGCGCCTGCCAAAAATACTGTACTGTGAACTTTAGAAGTCTTGTTTAATTTGCCCTCCTGAAGATGTAATTATTAGCTAGTTATTTTCTGTCACTCAACTCTTTTATATTCACTGGAAGAAGTAAAGTACACCATATCATTCTTGCTTTGTCTTTATCTTATACATATAGCTGCTTTGAAATGAATTATGCAACAAGTAATACATTGAGGTAAGTTTGTAAAGTACTACCACTTGTAGCAGTCGTGCTAGACATTTTCCTGTATTGCACACTGTAGCTTTCATAGAAATTAATCAGAAAGGCCATGATTTGTACAAAAAGAGAATAAATGACAAACATGAGACATGACCTGTTTATGCATGTCACTACTTTTACATTTTTGTTTGATTAATTTATCATGAAGGAGGACAACAGTAAATATCTGGTTTGAGCTTAACATGATTATCACAATTAAAAGGTCATAGAAAAGTGTAGTCAGTTCAGCATTTATTAACTTGAGTGGATAGTTGTAAAAGGCATGTTTCTGCTCAAATCTCTTCCAATTTCCTCTGGAGATATTATTATCAGGCCGTTATTTTCCATCACAACAGCTTCAGCCACAGTCTTCACAGATTTCACCATAGACACATTCCTGAAGTAGATTTGGTTTCCTTTGTTGTGGTTGCTCACAGCAGCGGTCACTTCAGAGTTTGCCAGGTCTCTGCCTTTTTTTTTCTAATCATCAAAACAAAAGTAAACAACCTGCCTGTGAGCCAGAACGTGCCCTTCTATCTGATTCACTCTACTTTCTATTTTTAATTTTTTTTTAAAGGTGCACTGTGAAGCTTTTCTGGTGCTCTGCTTGGCCTAGAATGTTCCAAAGTATGACATTAAACTTGTCCCCATCTCCATGGAGTTAAGCAAGTGACGCCACCAGTGACATTTAGTGTTTTTTTTTTTTTTTTCCAACTATTTTGTCTGTGTGCTGTTTTAAAGTGTAAATATTAGACACACATGGTAACCAAGATGTTATTTGTATTTGTAGAAACCTGTCATCCAACCATCTGTCTCGACTTGAAGAATCCAGTTTTGTGGGCCTGAGTTTACTGGACCAGTTGCACATCGGAAACAACCGAGTGAGCTTCATCGCAGACGGTGCTTTCAAGGGCCTCTCCAGTCTGCAGATGCTGTAAGTCTTCGTACTTCATTACGTCAATTTTGTGTGTGAGATTTCAAGTTCTTGGATTTATATTTCAAAACACGTATATCAAGACATACTATACACTATACAATTGCACACTTGAACAATAATGTGGTAAAAACGGGGTTCAAACTTTCATCTGTAGAAAACTCAACGACAAACTTCCTATCTAATCAGATTAGGTCTTGGTCTCACTTTGCTACGTCTTATCTAAAACCTATTTGCTTTGTTACCGTATACTCTTACCTTGGGGTAATTTGATACCCAGCCAGAGTTTGTTAGCTAAAACAACATGAACAAAGAGATTTCTATAATCAATGCAATTAAGTTGAGTGGGTTAGAAAACCCGCTACAATGCAATGGTCATGTTCCATAAATAAACTATAGAAAGCCTATAGAAAACATTTACTACCAGAGCACTTCATAGCTCCTCCCACCTCTTTGTATCGCAGTGCCACCTCTACCATCAATTCCTCGGCTGAGTGGAAATCTCCTGCCTGATTTGTTTTGGGGATGGGAAATAAATGACTGCACTGAGGTCTACGAGCGCACATAAAAAACCTCCACAAGGCACAACCCGCCGACCTCAACGCCCCCCCCCTTTTCTTCAAACAGGACCCCTTTTCCATGCTTTCCTTTGCATACATGGCACACCTCCCCCTCTCCCCCTCCCATTCCCACAGCAAGCAAGCAAACAGGCTCCAGAAATCTCGGGTCGCTAACTCAAACCAAATGTGTGTTGTAACGCTGAGGTCATCGTAGGGCAGGTGTGCAGGCTATGTGGATTGCTTCAGGGCTTGAAATGCTAGTACTGCCCCCAACACATAAACTACAGAGTGGCTTCCTTGGTCCCAATCAGCCATAACCAGACATGCAGTGGAGGGAAATGACTATTTGAAGGCATTAGACCAGCTGAGGGATCAAAGGATATGATTTCTCTGTGAAATACTTGGCTGTGGTGATGTTTGTGCTCGGCGTCTGCATGTTTGGTTGTTTAGTATATTTTCCCCCTTGCGGATAGCCAATAAAATGTCTCATATTTTGTTTCCCATGCAGCAATTTGGGGTTGTAAGCAGTATTCGCCAGGTTTTGGTCGCAAACTAAAGGGGTGTTTTTGGGATTTAGGCTGATAAGTCGTCTTCAAAGCAGTTGGTGTTTTTAATAGGGATGGTCCTGTATGGATTTTTTGAGCCAATGCCGATATCCTAGATCCATAGCAAAGTCCTCAAATTTATGTTAAGTTACAGTAAAGTTCACATATTAACTTTTAACTTTTGTAAAAAATAATAACGTAATAGATACCAGACAGATACCGATATTGGAACCATTATATTTTTTTTATCAGTTAATCATTTAAAGCATTTGAGTTTAGTTACTATCATTAGAGCTATGTAGACCAATAGTTACTGGGAGTTAAATAGATTGAACCTGTTTCAGTTGAAGTAATAGCACGCTGCATGCCTTGTATGTTAAGGATTGAAAATTCATTATGTTTTTAATGGTGCTCGTGGATCTGTGGCAGACCTCCTCTGTGCGAGACTTGCAAACATATTTGAATCGCACGCAGAGTATATTTATCCCTTTAGATGCAGCACACATGTTAATGCTGCAGCACTGCCTTGTAAAACTGTTTCTGCTTTACTTGACAAAAAAGGCACTGCCGCAAAAGCTGGGAAGGACTTCCTGTTGAGCTCTGGGCCGCTTTGAATATAATTTTAAACGTCTCAACGCAAAGCTGTATTAAGTTTTATTAACATCGCAAGCACGGTTGTTTTCTGGGCGTGTGTTTTTACAAGGCGGTCTCTCTTTGTTTCCTCTTTAAAAGGGACCTCCAAAATAATGAAATCTCCTGGACCATCGAAGACATGAACGGCCCCTTCTCTGCGCTAGACAAGCTCAAGAAACTGTAAGTGCATGACAGCTTTTACATGTCTGTGGTGTACAACTGATGGAGTCATATGGATTTAAAATAAATTACTTTGACATAGGGCTAAGTACATTTGGTAACTTTGTGGTTCTACAAAAATAGGTCACAATAAGGAAATTCATGACAGCCAGTTGTATGTATGCGGTTTCTAACTGGTGAGAGGATTCCTGGCATTGTTAAAATACTGACTTAAACCCCAGAGTTTTTATTAAAGGTGCATTATGTAACTTTTCTGGTCCATTTAGGCGTTTTAGTGCTCAAAAATACATACATTCCTACTGTGAGCAGATCACGTCTCCACAGACTTGAACTGCTACTTGGCCTGTATCTGCTTTTCTCCATGGAGATAGACAAGTTAATTGCCATACTGTGGAACATTCCAGGCAAAGCAATGAAATCTCCATGGAGACAACCAATTGGTGGACAATCCACCAGAAAAGTTACATTGAGCACAATTAAGTAACTTTGCTCAGCTAAAATAGATTGAAATAGAAAGTCTAAAGTCCTAAAATCTTAACAGGGTCTCACATTCACACCAGTTTAAAACCACTGACCCGTGAAACTCTTGAAGCATATACGTTCAAGTGAATACTGATCACATTGTGTGCGTTTTTCCCAGATTTTTGCAGGGAAACCAAATCCGTTCAGTCACCAAGAAGTCTTTCTCTGGACTGGACGCTCTACAGCACCTGTGAGTATGGCCTTATGTTTCAGCGATTGTTGCCAAAATTTGAGCTGTAAACTTAGCAGGCTGAGTCACACAGAGCTTGTTTGTTTGAGTCGTCTCCTCTCATTGCTTTGCTTTGATGTGGAAAAGACAAAAGGCTGCCATTAGTATCCCTTCTCTGGGGCTGTATTGATCACCAGTGTGTACAACAGTTGATTCTAATTAGAGTTTTTCCCAGCTCAAGTTTGGTCTTCGCCCCTCTCTTCACTCTATGGAAGTTTTATGTATGGACTGTGTAAGACTTAATGTATTTTCTGTTTCTTTCCTACAGTGATCTGAGTAACAATGCCATCATGTCCCTCCAAGCAAATGCCTTTTCTCAAATGAAGAATTTGCAGGAGCTGTGAGTATTTTAGTTTTGGAGGGTAGTTTTTGTTAGAGCTGATGTGAGACAGGTCTCCAGGTGAAAGTCATTATGGGCGGCTGGGAAAAAGGCATTGGCCAGCAATGAGTGAGCTATGTGCTAATAGTACAGTCCACATTTAAAATGGAAAACTACAGAATTAGCAGTTTGGATGTCAGTTCTATTAGTCAAATGTTCAATGCTTCCATATGCAGTTTAATACTAATTATGCATTAGCAAGTTTTCTGGTGTATGTGATTTTATGGCATTTATGAAGAAACTCCTAAATCTTGTTCTTATTGTTGATTGGGTGTAATTGCATTGTATAATTTATTCCCACAAATCAGGCACTGCAGATGGAAACTAGATTTTTAGCTATAATCTGGTGTGGAACATATCTTGGTTTTTTTTCCCTTCAAATAAATATTAAACGAAACTAAATACATTTTAGGTCTATTGGCATATCCACACAGTTTTCACAAGTTCCCATGATTTTTCCATTTGATCCTGCATTTTTAAAGTCTTGTTACTAAAGTGTTAAGATCCTTGATATAGCCCTGCCCCTTTCCATATGCTGTTCTCTGTAAAACATATACAGTATTTGTTTTTTAGTTTTCCAGTAAACCATAGCAGTGCGTTTTGGAGTGACTGATGTCTTTCTGTATGTGTTGCATTGCCAGGCGTCTCAACACCTCCAGCCTGTTGTGCGACTGCCAGCTCAAGTGGTTCCCGGTGTGGGTGGCGGAGCAGAGTTTCCTGTCCTGCGTCAACGCCAGCTGTGCCCACCCGCAAATGCTGAAGGGCAGGAGCGTGTTCTCTGTCAGCCAAGAGGACTTTGTGTGCGGTGAGTGATGCTTTCATTCTGTGTTGTGCTTAAGAATACACACATGCACACATGCATAAGGCTGCATAGGCTGATGGCGTCAACAAATGCTGTTTATTTGAAGCAGTTTTCCATTTTGTAAAATTGACCCAGATTATTCAGAATTTTTCCAATGCCGGCATGTTTGAATGAGTTTCTTGATGTTGTGGAAATTCACCAGGTTTATAATTTTCCAAGTCAGTCAGAAATATGTGCAGGTTTAGTGTGAGTGCTTTCTTCTTATTACTGTAAGAAATTATACGATTTAATGGCTTGATTTAGATATGTGTAGTTGCAAGTAGACGAAGGCCCCAAAAGAAGACTATATAAGACATATACTGAATACACTATTTCTGTATTTCTGTGTTCATTAATTTAAGTATAACATATTAAACACTAGTGATTTCACAAACCTTAAAACAGGCATTACATATAACCTTTATAACCTTAAGGACAGCTAATGACAAAATACATTTACCTGTCTTCCGTAACATATCATTGTATGTATTTATTATTTGATGTATGTGTATGTGTCAAATGGCAAATCAAAATCAGATTGAATTAATAAAGACTCCTTGAACATGGCTAACTTTACCATTAGTATTCACCCCTCCCTCTTTGGTATTACATTATGTTTTCCTAATGTATTAAAATTATTATTTTTTCTCTGCAGATGACTTTCCAAAGCCTCAGATCACAGTGCAGCCGGAGACCCAGTCAGCTCTTAAAGGTGGAAACGTCACTTTTGTCTGTTCGGCGGCCAGCTCCAGTGACTCACCCATGACTTTTGCCTGGAAAAAAGACAATGAGGTCCTTAACGATGTCGAAATCCACAACCAGGCCCACCTCAGGGTGCAGGGAGGAGCAGGCGGGGACACAGAGGTGACGGAGTATACCACCACGCTACAACTGCGCAATGTTGACTTCTCCAGTGAAGGCAAATATCAGTGTGTCATCTCCAACCATTTTGGGTCATCATACTCCACCAAGGCCAGGCTCACTGTCAACAGTAAGTGATTAAGTGATTCAAAACCATTTATCTTAGCTTAGGGCTATATGGAGTTGGCTGGCATGTAGTGATCTCTATTTACTTTGGGATACGTACAAGGCTTTGGAAATTCTACTACTGTTATGTGTTAAGGCAGCAGTCCTTTGGCACAGTCCTTTGGTACTGTATTTGCAATGTTATAACATACAATGACACTATATAACAATATGATTATAAGATAATGTTTTATAACTATATTACATAAATATATTTGTTGACAATGTGTCAGCTGTGTCCTAAGATGTCTTTCTTTCACTAATTCATCTTATCTTGTACTATTTTATTTGTATTGGCCTTTTAAAATGCATAAATACATAACTATTTTATACTAATTAGGTGGGACCAATGTAGAATCCTCATTTTATTTCATTTATTTATTTTTTATTTTATTTATTTTTAATTTAATAATAAAAAAAAATATTATCTTTCCTTCTCAGTGCTTCCTTCCTTCACTAAAATGCCCATGGACCTGAGTATCCGGGCCGGAGCTACAGCCCGACTGGAGTGTGCTGCAGTGGGCCACCCATCACCTCAGATTGCCTGGCAAAAAGATGGAGGCACAGATTTCCCAGCCGCCCGTGAACGCCGCATGCATGTCATGCCAGAGGACGATGTCTTCTTCATTGTTGATGTCAAAACGGAGGACATTGGAGTTTACAGCTGTACTGCTCAGAACACTGCAGGGGCTATCTCTGCCAATGCTACGCTCACTGTGCTTGGTAAGGCTTTTTTATATCATAGATGTGATTGCGTTTGCTTTAATATTCTTAAATATACTCATATACTCATTATTCATTACACTATCACAATAATGAAAAAAAAGTCATGTATGTATGGTTGTATGCCACCTAATCCCCACAGTGATGCAAACAGATCCACTCCTCTGAGACATCTATTGTCCAATACAAACACGCTGAGAAAGATAAATTAATTTACAAAGTATTAAGTGTGCAACTGTCACATTCATTTACTATTTTTTCTACAGAAACGCCATCTTTCCTGAGGCCTCTTATGGACCGCACCGTTGCGAAAGGTGAAACTGCAGTCCTTCAGTGCATCGCAGGTGGCAGCCCTCCTCCAAAACTCAACTGGACCAAAGACGACAGCCCCCTTTTGGTCACGGAGAGGCACTTTTTTGCAGCCGCCAACCAGCTTCTGATTATCGTGGACGCTGCTGAGGCCGATGCCGGAAAATACACCTGTGAGATGTCCAACGCGCTGGGAACTGAGAGAGGGAATGTCCGGTTGTCCGTGTTACCGAACCCCAACTGTGATCCAGGAGTTCAAGGAGGAGTTGGTGTGGGCATTATGGGAGTGGGCGGGACGGATGAAGATGCTTGGGCCACTGTGGGAATCGTGATCATAGCAGTGGTGTGCTGCGTGGTGGGCACCTCGCTGGTCTGGGTGGTCATCATCTACCACACACGAAGAAGGAACGAGAACTGCAGTGTCACTAACACAGGTAAGATTTCTGAAGTCACAAATGTTTCACAATGCATTTCATTGTAAGACTCATTTGCATTTGGTCTTAAATCTTTAAAAATGTGCATTATGTATTTTTCCCTAGATGAGACCAACCTACCTGCAGACATCCCCAGCTACCTCTCGTCTCAGGGCACCCTCGCTGATCGCCAGGACGGGTACATCCCGTCAGAGAGTGGTAGCAGTCATCAATACAGTGGCTTTTATCTCCAACCCAAAGACATGAATGGTAAAACTACATACTTTTTATATTGGTCAATTGGAATGTTTTGAATACTAAAGTTGTGGTTTTCTTTATTTATGCAGGGCTCTGTCAGCTTGATACAGGAAGTGAGACAGATTTGGAGGCAGCAATTGACCCCCTGCTCTGCCACTATCAAGGACCTATTGGCTCACTGCTGAGACGAGACAACTTGTATCCCAATGACCCCTCCGATGTTTACGCAGGTATGTTTTTAGTACAGTTAAAGGTTATTATTGTAAACCCTACTCTATCTTCACATGTTACTTACTTTGCATTATCTGTCTAGGCTGTTCAATCGATCAAAAACCTCATTGCATGGACTACACTGGCAGTCTGCCCGGCTCCAAACGAAGGGACTACTTACTCTCCGAGCCTTTTGACCTTTGCTCCTCTTCGGTGCTAATGCAGATGCCCAATGGCAGCCTCCATAATGGCCAGACACTGCAGCATAGTGAGCGCCATTTATCTGTGGATGAAGGAGATCCAAATGATTATGGAACAGAATCCCTCTCTCCCCCCTCATATAACACCTTTATGGGTAAGTATCAAATGCACTGTACTGTACTGCTTTTCATAAAACATGATAGACTATGGAAGGAAATGTAATAAAAAAAAAAAAGTAGTTGTAATGCATGTAGACCCTCTTCTTTAGATACTAACTTATGGTCCCTTTTTTCCATTTATTTTTAAAAGTAAAAAAAAAAATATCTTCACATATTTTTAAAACATTTCGTGTAGTAAACAAACTTCAAGAGAGTAGAAAATCAATCAACAGTTGGTGGTGGTCTCGAGTACGGCTTACTATGACCATCGTAACAACTGAAATAAATCCTGATACTTTTCTTTAGATAAACATGCATTATTAAAGACGTATTTAGTTTTACCATGTATAATATTGTATGGGGTCAAAATATGTTATACTACTACTACTACTACTACTACTTTAGTTTGAAGAACTGTTACAACCTTTATTTTATACTCTCTATAACAAGATTTTTTTTTCCTGCAGGCACATTTGGGAAAGCTCCATGGAGACCCCAGCAGGACCTCTATCCAGGCTTTATCCCTCCGCCAGTGACCCATAACGGGATGACTCTCCGTGAAAACCCCTACACTGCCCCAGACTCAGATTCAGAGCAGGAGGAGCACCACAGAGACTCAGAACAAAGTGTATACGAACAGCCATATGACAACAACAGGACTGATTCCAGCTCACAGAGAAGAACCAGTACTTAGCTGACACAGTTTTGTTCTGTCTGTTATTGTTCTCTATGAAGAAGACAACCAAAAATGTCTACCTCACTGAAAGGACATTGCAATAAAAGACTTTAGTGCAACAAATGAATGTAATGGACAAAGGTATGTTCCTAAAAAAAGGGGCATAATGCAGCTGTTTTGTGACACAGCTCAATACAACAACAGAGTTGAATGAACAAATTGTTATATATAAAATTTATTGTAATTTGTAAAGTGTATATAACAGATTGTATTATTTTTGCTTACCATTTCTATATAAGAATATGCAGCTCTGTATGTTTTAGTTATTATGGCCATTGGCATTGAATGAAGCAATGTTTTGCACAATTACAATAAAACACCTTAAATGTGTGTTGCTATATTTATATGCGTCTTTTCTCCCCCTGTTATAAGCTGCCAAATATTACATTTGCCATCTATAATTGAATTAAGACAGCTTTCCAATAAGTTGACAAACATTGAAGTTACTCAAGCCCAGTAGAAGAAATATTCAAGTACAGATACAGGGTCAAAAAATACTTGACTAAAAATATTTTTTGTACCTCCACACAAATTTTTAGAACTACTAATGTCAGCTGTCATGATTTGGGTCTGAAATGGCTTATGCATAGCCAACAGAGGTGACTCAAATCAATTTTCTAGTGATTTTTATATTTTTATTTGCTCAAATGATGTATGATGCAAAATGTCATCATATATGTGCCAAATAATAACCCATCAGGGATTTCAGCGAGTGTCAAAACATGAGGAAAATTAGCTTTCAGGTGAATTATAAAGCACAGATACCTGCTCTCAAATGTAGTAAAAAAAAAAAAAAAAATCCAAAGTAAAATGTTCTTAATTAAAGTACTGATACTTAAAATGCTTTTACTTTGATTGTTTGATTCTTTCCACCACTCTCCACCACTCTCCACCACTCTCCACCACTCTCCACCACTCTCCACCACTCGCTTAGAAGCTACAAGTAATGGATCTCCACAAGGTCAATCCCTGAGGCATGAATGATAATGTGAGCACTAAAATTAATGCACTTTGTATTATTTTTACATTGGTTAGAGTATTGCTTTTGAAAATAGTCTCCTGGATGGATACTGAAGACAGTATTTGTAGAGGTGTATGAAAAAATGGGATAATGAAAGGGAGATACTGCTTTTATTCCCGCAGAAGGTGTAGCTAGGAAACTTTTTGGCAGCAAGTGTACCAGTTTTACTTTTCAGGCAACAGCCACAGACCGCCAAGGACGACTCTAGTCTATAATGAATGAGATCCCCCACTGAGACAAAGACAAACACTCAGAGCATATTTTGTTTGCTTTCAACGCTGCTTCCATTACGGCTCAGGACATAATTCACTGTTATTGTTTGTTCTCTGTTAGTAATCACAGGCTTATACTTTCATTACCTCAATTTCTGCTCCAAATTAATGAACGTGACTAAGCTGGAAACTTTGCACTCAGGCTATCAGTTACTGTACATATTTACTCTACCTTTGCTAATGAAAAATATGGCTTATAAGATTCTCATAATAGCTTAATAAACCATATTAAGACATTGCCCCTGGCCATTAAAAATCTGGGCCAGTAGCGATAGACGTCCCTAATACTGTTTTATATAGTTTGTTCTCTGCTCCTTACTCTCCTAGTGTTTGCTATTAAAGAGACTTATTAGTGGGGATGTTTGTTTTGCCGATAATAGTTTTAAAAAGCAGCACAATGTTAATGCTATAGCAGAAGCTGGGGTTGTCGGCGCTGCAGTAAAAATGACTAGTTTTCGTGCCTTGTGGTCGTACTTGTCCTAATGTGATCTCCTAAAACAATAAAAGGGGTGGAAGACCGTAACCCCAACAGCCTATGGGGTATTATCCATATTAGCGAAAGACAGTTAGTGGCTATTTCATCATAGCCGCAGTCACTAACAAACATTAAAGGCTTTCGGTTAGTCATTGTTTCTTTTTATAAGTAAAATTGTAGCCTAAAGAAAATTCGTTTGTTGTTTGGAGTTTAATAAGGAGGCCTTCTGGATGTTCTGTGTTGGTCCTGAACGCTTTATCTTAACCTCAAGAAGTCTGTCCATGTCCAAAAACCTACAGAGACTGAATCTTCACACAGATGAATGTTTTATAGATTATCGATCGCAGTTAAAGCATTTTATATTTGCTGTGATCATTCATAATATAACATAACGTAATTATAATTAGAAGCTATATAAAGTCATTTCAATTCGATCTATGCACCAAAAAAGTAAACTTTTTTAACATACTACTGGAGACTCGATTGACAAAAGGATTGAAAGAAAATGAAGGATTTGGCTGCTGTTTGGTCATTGTGTCATTAAATTGGGATGTTTCTTCTCACCATCACAAAAACATTATATCCACAGGCCCAGTTGCTATATTAGAAGGGCGAATTTATCAAGTTACAAACAAGCTAATTCAAGAAGACCTAGATTTTCCAGGTCTAGGTCTTGTTGGGTGGGGAGCTCTGGGTAAAGCCACTGCTCCTTCTCATCAACTTGAAACAGCCGAATCGACTCACATTCCTCTCGAGAAGGGGTTATGGTCATGTCTCTCGACAGACCCGGAAACACTTTAGGATTAACCATGAACTCTTGAAGGAACTGTCTGGGAAGTGGGAAGTCTGGGCATAGCTGGATTATGTAACTTTTATGCTCATCCTCATGAAGATGTTATTGCTGCATTTAGCATCAAACTGATCTATGTCCGTGAGACTGACCAGGCCACTGGCTCCACCAGACCAAGTTACATGTCAGATCTGTGAAGGAGCGAGTCCACTCACAGTAAGGATGCATGTTTTGGAAAGAAAATTTGAAGAAATAACAGAAATGTGAGATAGGCATGTTTCTTGACATACTGTGGAACATTCCAGGCACAAGCAGGTGATGGAACTTCCACCAAAAAAGTTACAAAGTGCACTTTAACTAAACAGGCACAGTGGGCTAAACCTATTCACTGTTTCATTATTACATTTTAATCTCTCATATAACATGATGATATTGAGCTCCCAGGGCTAAGGCTAACACTGAATACAATGCTTTTATAATTACACCCTAGCTAATAACTGTCTGCAAATACACATGTTATAATTACATCTAAGCCCTGTTAACGCCCTGAAGTTGCAGTTGAACTAATATTGCACAAACCTGAGCTAGTCCCTGTGTTTACATGTGTTTGGGTGACTCACTCCCTCTCACCCCTCTCCCCTCACCTCCCCTGTCCTGGTCGGGACGTTTGTTATTTTAGGCCTCTCCTCTCCAGCATGAGGGAAAAAGGTGTGCTTGTGCTGCAGTGTTAGCTGTTGAAACTTGCACTTGCAAAGCGTCTCGCAGCTACCTGGCTGCCACGGAGAGAAGACGTGTTTACCAAATGCCACATTCAAGATGGTGGTGCCTGTACTTTGGAGGGGATTTAGTCAAGAGCCCCTATTCAAGCACAGAGGCTGTATGTCAGACCTGTCCACATGGGGGAAAATATCAAGTTGGTATGTTGTAGAGATTAGTGTCAGCTCAGAACAGAAATATTTGAGATTATATCCAAGAATTTAATACACAATGTCACATTAGATAACCCGTCTATTAGAGAAGAGATGCACATTAGAGAAGAGATAATGTTGTTTCTGGAATTGGTTTAATTTGATTGATGTACAAAATGGTTAAGCAGACAGCATATTCACAATGATTTGGCATAAACAACCAGCTAGCTTTTTTGTAATCAAATTTAGAAAGAAACCACCAAAATCTCATAATTTTTGAAAAGGTGCGTACTTTAGAACAGTTTCATTCATGTGCAGTCATTGCAGTTGGAGCTGTGAATGGAAATGCTGATGGTTTGCTTTGTTAAGACGTGCTGTTTATTCCCTGTCCGTGTGGCTGACTAATGTTTAGTACACCTGGCTGTGCTCTGTATGCAGAGCTCCTCTGAACGCCTTTACTCCATTGTAATGGAATGAGAGGCTTTGTTGGAAGTGCTGCCAGTTCTTTGAGGAGGCTGCGATTGGGACAAGATGGTGCCGCCACACACATCCACACACCTGGGCAACAGCTGGGGCTCAAGAGTCCAGCAAACAGGACATTTCCTCTGAACCTTATCAAAGGCATGTTACACAGAGCAGAGCTGCCTATTCACCATGGATCATGTGGATCAGGGGTGGGGGAGAAGCCAAAAAACTTTACTCAAGAGAGTGTTGTTATTCATTACTCAAGAGCAGGAAATCCAAAAATGAACTGAAAAACTATATTTCAGATAAAGTGCAGTAAAAGGACATGAACAAAAGAAAGATAAAACTGAACATTTGGGTTGTTATTGGTGGCTAATTTGGAAAAAAATATCTTTTTCCAAAGTATATACTGCAATAGTCAATCAAAATCAGTAAAGAATATGTATTCCATTTGAAATTAAACTGAGGAAAGTCATCCAGTATTACTGACATACGGTTAATGTGATAATACTTTTCAGTGTAGTAGAATTACGTGTTCAAAATGCCACACATCATGCTGCATTTCAAAATCAGGTTTTTAAATGTTTTTCTCTGACGCATTTCCAAATTCAGTTTAACACTTGACTGAAAAATGCATGTTACAATTAGGCTGAATGGGTGTAATTCCCCCTCTTAAACATGCTGGTTTGGTCGGGATGGTTTATTTACTCGTTTACCAAAGTTGCTAAAATTGCTGCAGCCCAAGAACAATTTGTGGCGACAAGTGACTGAGGCAGAGCAAGCTTCCCCAACTTTATACAAAAGCCTGTGGACATGAAGCCTCCACTGAAGTCTGCAACCGGCGACAATAACCTTTCCCAGCCAGTGGGCAAAAGGCAAAGACCAGCCAGATTAGGACATCATTTCCTCTCTTTGATTCTGCTCCTGGTGAAATGAGACAGGAAGTCGACTATTGCCCCAGACCACCATTGACTGGCAGACAAGCCATGGGGTCCAGTCCTGCAGCTCTGAGTTCAGACTCTATGATTTGCATTTTGTTGGCCTGTGGTGTTCATAACTGATCCAGGGTCAGCTCCCCAGGTCTTGGCTGTCCTGCACTCCACCAGAAAATGAATTTAGCATGCTACAGCCTTATCTTATTGCCAGACACTCTGAATTTTGTAGCTAATTTGCTGTTATTGCTGCCAGATGTGGTGACATGAAGACAGATGTTTATTGTATTAAATGGCTGCAGGCAGCTCACAGAAATGATTATTCCTGAGTTATACATCTCAGAAAGTGTGCCGGGGGACTGGAGGCTGACCACTGAGCTCATACATGTATTAGACATGCCTTGTCAGAATAAATCATTTTCAGATAGTAGCTTAAGATAAAGGTCAGCTGGCCCCAGTATTTTTTTTTTCTAGTATCTAAGATTGTACTGCCGTTAAAATGGTATGTGTGATGTCTTAATGGTTTGCTGCAGTGATTTGCCCTTCAGGGCCGCTGTAGATTCTTCTTTACCTCAACTCCACAGTTACACACTTTAAAAGATTTCAAAAGCTTCAAGACTTAGGAATTCTAGTATAATGATTGCTGGCTAACTCACTACACACTGAAATATTATATTTTATGAATTAGAAACATAATGAGTCAACATTGCTCTCCTGCGTGAAAAAAGAAAACAAAAGAGTTGTTGACGGATTACCTTTGTACAATAGATGAGGTGAGACTCTTTTGTTCATATCAAATGACTGAAGTAAATGACAAACATAAGCCAGAATCCTCCTGGAAGCCATAGAAATCCCACAGTCATTTATAATGTGTTCAATTACTTTTCCATCAGGTTGAATCTTAGCCCAGACGCTATGAAAACCATCCGACCATGTATACTATGTAACTTTTTAGTATAAAGTACAACACCTTAAAATATTACTACATAGTGGGAAAGCCATTTTGATGTTCCTCTAACACAAGGAACCAAGTCTTTATAACTCTGAAAGTGGTCAGCCATAAACTGAATTTCTCACATTTGCCATTGATGTTTAAGAGAAGTTCACTTTTGGAGTTGTGGTGGTGAATAAAATGCTGGCAGTGGGCACATTGCTAGCATTTTTGAGAGACTAAATTTATTTTTTTGTATGTTAAAAGAAGGGGTTGTAACTGAATTAGGGGAGATGTCTGCCAGACAGGAGGCTTTGAGAGAATGTAGTGAAAGTGGACATAAAATGACTGAGTGGATGTGAAAGATTGTCAGATTGAGAAAAGAAAGTATTGCTATATAATGTTACAAATGTAAGGGAGGTCTTATACCCAGAAGGTTGATAGTGCAAATCCCTTATTCACCCACCTGAATGAACAATGTACTTCTATAGAGCTCTATGGGAAACATGTCAAGCCTGGACAGTGCGATATAAGTCTGAATAACTATAAGGATTTTTAAAGGGGCCAGGCTTTTCAGTTATGTAAAATATAATCAAATTATACCAAAAAGAAATCAGATGTCATTTCTACTCAAAACAGAAAAAAAAATTACGTACATGTAAGGATTGTGATTATGGTCAGCTGAAGCCATGTTTCTCCAGCCTTGGAAAACTGCCTGTAGAATGATTCACTCCCTTCTATTACCCTGGTGGTGTCTTTATGGTCATGGGGGAGCGTGTTACTGGCGTTTGCAGACACATCGGCTGGTGAACTGATTTAGCTCCTCAGATTTGAGTGGGATTAGTCACAGTGAGGGCCAGTGCAGACAGCAGGAGTTCAAGACATTGTTGTGGCAGAGAAAGCCTCAAGGGGGCGGGGTCTCTTCTCCTCTGTGTGATTTTACGAGCCCTTGGGTTTCCACCTGTGCTGACACGGCTCCAACTTTACAATGGTCCTGAAGAGTTACAAGCAGTCGGATAGGAATTCCAGACTTTTTTTCTTCTTTTTTCCCCGTTTACTGGAAGGGTGGGGTGGGGGCCGTAGTTATTGTGCAGGGTTTGTCAAGCAGCCAGTTGTAGAGGCAGGGCCAAGCTTTGATTTATGGCAACATCTGCAAGGCGCACAGCTCTTGTATGTGCTTTTAATCATGCAAAAAGCCAGAGTTTGATGAGAAGATTGAAAAGAGATGGCGGGGTCCGTGCTGAGAGTCACAATGTTGGTAACTCATGTGAGCGCGTTATACGACCGTGGGATTTTGGTGGATTCCCATTCAATTGGGGTTAAGGTTTAATTTCAGCACGTCTGTAACTATGCGATAGCACTTTAGAAAACACTTTGACAATCTGTAAATCTTGGTGAAGTGAAACTGATCTGGCCCCCTTTTTACTGTCCACTGGTTAATGCCCCTTGGAATTTTAATAGCTAGAAAACTGTTTTTGTATCATATAACTCAAAAATAAAGGTATGAGATATAGTTAAATAGTTAAGGGTGGGACAAGACAATTCGTACAAATGATGAGACGCGAGATGGGTTCCACGAGAAGGGACAAAATTTTGACATAAAATTATACATAAATTGTGCAGCTGAATTCACAATTCTGGCCTCACAATTTTTTATCTAGTTTATTTTATATTTTTGCAGTCATCATTGCACTGCCTTTTGGAGCTTCTCTTGTCCCATCCCTAACTTATCACATAAAGATTAGTCATGTGACGTTCATGAACGAGTCGGCTCTTTTCAACAGTTCCTTAATGTGAACGGTTGGATCTGGATCTTATTTTTTGAAAGAGCAAAATGTTTTTTTCTTTCTAATTTATATGCATTTTTATACTGATCAATACTGAACTGATGTAAGAATCTGCACAGAAGGAGAGCAGGCGACATGAGTGAGAGCTTTATGAACAAAAAACATATTTGGAATCATATTAGCAGTTAGTTTTAAAATTATTATTATTGTAGTGCAACGTTTTATTTCAATTATGCATCATTTCAAAGAGTAAACACACTCCCACTCTCAGTTTGAACCAACTTTAACAAATTTAAGCCTTGATCATTTCTGTCTATGATTAGTTTGTTGTTAAATTGAGTTCTCACATTGGCTTCTGTCATATAAAAAAAAAAAATAGTAAAAGAACCAGTCTTTTGAACGCCTCTTTGAAATGAACAGATCCAAAAGATTCGGATCCCATAAAAGAGCCGAAAGTCCCATCGCTAATAAAGATGACAGCAGCAAACAAACATGAGTGAATTATACTTTTGATTTTTGATCCATTTCACCAAAATATATGCCTGAACATAACTGTCAGATATTTTGAAATCTGAAAGGATTTGCTGAAGTTTTTCAATTCTCATATTTGCAGAAATCTTTAGCAGATGCTGGTTAGGTTTTACTGTCTGTGTGTTAAAGGTAGCAGTGATGAGAGTGCAGATTTATGACCGACACACTGGCACTAAACCCCCGTAGGCTTCACTACTTTCTGCACCTGGGAACCTCAGCAATTTCTTGTTTAACTTTTGCACCTTCCCAAAAAATTTCACTTCATTAAATCTGGCAAAACGTGTGATATGAAAGCATAACCTGTCTTGGTGGTCTCCTACTTCCACCTGGCTAAACATTTACTTTCAAAATGTATTCTCACTTTTATAATAAGATATCTGCTTAGACAAACGTAAGTCAGAAATAATCCCAAACAAATTGTTAATAAGGAGGAAATTGTTGTCTACATTGGTCTTAAGCCGCGGATAGGCCCAGACAGGCACAGCGTCGCCCCCCCGGGGATTTTTTACAATCCAGAGGGGCAGAAGAATGAGCAGGGGTGACCTTGAGAGAGGTTTAACTCCAGGTGGTTTCCGCTCTTTCTGTCATCGCTGCCGACACTCATGGCATTTCTCCACTGGAGGCAAAGTCAGACCTGACACAAAGACAGCTTGAAACTGAACCTGTCTTCTACTGCTTGAGTGTATGTAGTGTGTTTACAATATCAAATGAACATGTGAAAACGTTAACCACTATGTCAAAAAAAAGAAAAAAAAGAAAAAAAAGAAAAAGAATAAATACATACATATAAATCTACTACTGGTGGTCTCTTTAACTGTTTCAGTCTAGCAACAGTATTTATTGACATTTTTTACATCAGATTAACAGTTTTGTAATGTCAAATGTGTTGTATTGGGGAAGTAGATGTACGGAAACCCTGAGAGGCAAAAAATAAAATCAAATAAAAATTATAAATAAAGATGCTCAGTTTGTGCATCATCAAGTCCAAATCTTTTTCCCCCTTCCAGTTTCAGCTGCAGGCAAAATATTTTCACTGCCCTATTTATGTATTTATTTTTGTTTGCCTCTCAGGGTTTCCGTGTAAAGGTGATTAAGACTGCAAGATTAAAAAGCAGCCCTTTAAATGAATCGCTTACTGTGGTGTATTTCTTGCATAACAAAAACCTTTTTATAAATATTTATTTTATTTATTTATTTGTTTATTTATTTGTTTGTTTGAGAAAAATGTAGAATGCTGGTGAAGGCAGGGCCCGGACAAGTTGACAGGTGTCATGGTGATGGACACCCGTGAATAAAATGGAGCAAGATCCCGTGGTGTGTATCCGATGTGTCCTTTACGTGCTGTTATGGAGACTGAGCATACACTGTTGAAAAAAATGTTGACATCTAATTTACTTTTCCAGTTGACACGTAATTAACTTATATTTTATCTATTTAATTATGGGCTATAACTACACAGTTTATTATCATGGAATTTCATTTTATTTTCATTCAGTGGTTGTCACAATTCCTGTCATCTCGAAGAGGCTGAAGACTCAGTGTGTGTTGACTGGTGGTGGTTTGGCTGCACTACGCTGTGAGAAATGGTTGCTTTTCCTGGGATTTGAGTGAACTGAGCATAATTTCTCAGAATAATTGGACCCTTGTGTATAATCACTCACTGTCCTTAAAGGATTTTACAAACTTCAGCTATCGTCAACAAATGCCATGCAAAGAAACATGAACTACAAAGGCAGGCTTAGAGCTCAGCAGTTATCCCAAAATGACTGAAAACACGTCCTCATTGTTGCAACATGAGGAAGACGTTAGTGTTCAGAATATGCACAAAATGTTATTTGAAAACTGATGTCATTTTTGCCTTCACAAAACATCAAATGACCTGGAACACACAAATATAGTTTACATAGACGCTAAAGCAAGGTTGAGTTAAGTGTCGTGCCAAAAAGATACGACAGAATGACCTGAGCTGGGATTGAACCTCCATGTTCAACAAGACTGAACATTTTGGTGGATAGTGGTCAGCAGGGGGCAAATAGGTTCAGGTATTTAGTCATATCTTAGAATTTGGCAACACACTTGAATAAATATGTTTTGGTTTTGTTTGATCCAAACCTAAAAGGTATTCACACAAAAGCCTAGAGTTTATACAATGAGAAGCCCAAAAAACACCAAACATTTGTCTAGAAAGAGGACTAATTTTGAGCAACATTTAAAACTTGCCTCAAATATGTAGTTTTTTTTTCAGATATTAAACCAAACCCTTGAGGGGAGTAAACACCAGTGTTGTTGTGTGTTGTTGGGGGTCAAGCACTTACTTAGCGCTCCGTGTGTTTGACCTGCAGTGTTGATAGAGCTGGAGGTCGGAGGGCGAGCAGAGCCTGTTGACAGAGTGGTAAATAGCGCTATCGTCTGCTTTCTGAAAGGTGTCTTTACAAATACGGCTCTGTGAAGGTCAAAGGCGAAGGTCAGTGATTTTATATACTTTTGGTTGGTGTCAACAAATAGCAGTCAATAGTGATGGCACTTTCAGCTCTGTTATGGGATGCAAATCTTTTGGATCGGTTAATTTCAAAAAGCTATTCAAAAGACTGGTTCTTTTTATATTTATTAATCTGACAGAAGCCACAATGGGAACTCATTTTATCAACAAACTAATCATTGCGAGAAAAAGTGTGTTTACCCTTTGGAATTATGCATAATCGAAATAAACCATTACACTACAGTAATAATCATTCAAAATTGTAGTAAAAAAATGTTAAAACTGTTATTATGATGCAAATATGTTTTTTTTGTGCACAAAGCTGTCACTCGTGTTGTCTGCTCTGCTTCTGTGCTGATTCTTGTGTCGATTCAGCATTGATCAGGATAAAAAATCATAAAAATTAGAAAGAAAAAGATTTGGTACTTTTAAAAAATGAGATTCATGTTACAAAAGAGCCGACTCATTCACGAACGCCACATCACTAGCTGTCAGTGTTCTGATGTAGCCTTCTGTCTGTCCATGGTGCCTAAAATATCAAAACTATTTAGAAAAAAGTATATCATGATGAAAAATAATGAACAAATACTGCGTAATTTACAAATGGGGGTGTTATATATGCAAAAACAAATCATTTAAAGGTGCACTGTGTCTGGTGGAGATGTTATTGCTTTGCACGGAATGTTCCTCACTATGGCATTATGCTCATCTTATCATTTATTTCATTTCATTCATCAAGTGTTTTTCTTTGACAAAAAATCCTTGAAAAAGGAATCGCCTCTGCACAGATCTGACTTGCCTGATGGTGCCAAAGTGCCTGTGGCCATGGAGAGATAATAATAGCTGTGTGGAACTTTCCAGGCAAAACAACCTTCATACTACAACATCCATTACTGAACTGCTAGAATATAAAGCAATTGTTCCGGTGAGCAGTGCCTTTCAGTACATTCCTCATGTACCACACCTCAAGCCCACCGCCGACTCACATCCAGAGTTTTCAAAAGCACTGAGACTGATGAGAAAAGCCTCACGCTGACAATGAGCAAACAAACACTAAAGGTTTTTATTTCAGGTCTAGCGAGCCGTCGACAGGTTGAACAAATGAAAGCAAAGAGAGAGGAATGAAGACGTGGGGGCTGCTGCTCAGAAAGACCAACCTGCCTCTGTGCTAATCGAGGCCCTTTTCTTTAAAACCTGGAAATATTTGTTCTTTTGTTGACGTTGAGCCTTTTGTAGAGTCTTAATCTGATAACAGGGTGTGAGTGTTTTCATAAGTCTCTGAGCACAGACCAGGAGTCGCCGCACTGTTTGTCAAACCTGCAAAGGTGCAACTTTTAATATAGATTTTTGGTCATGGCTTATTGGTAATTGATCTACTAATGTAAAAACAAACAAAAAATAAAATGTCTTCAAAAAATATCACATAATAATAATGTTATAATAAATGTGTTAACTTTCAATTTTCAACTTATTTCTTATTACAACATTGAGCAAACTACTACAGCGAACTTGCTTTAGGGCTGCAGCCATTTAACTTAACTTAGTGCCTTTCAAGACACGCAAAGTGTTATACAGTGTATTATTTATTCACACATTCATACTATGCAATTTGGGTGAAGTGCCTTGCCTAAGGACACAACAACAATGTCCATTAGAGCCACTGCTTCTCCACTGTGGCACCTGGTATTCCCAGTGGTCTCCCATCCAAATACTAACCAGGCCCTGCATTAGCTTACGAGACCTGACAAGATCAGGGATTCCTAAGCAGATACGGTCGCATTATGAGTTGATAATACATGTGATAATACATACTGACAGCATGGGTGGCTTTACACAAATGCTCTTGGTTTTATTATAAATGTTTGCATGAATGCGTTTAGTTCCATATTTTCCTGATTATTTGAACTAAGGAGTGGATTACCAATCACTCCTCATGGAAAAGCACTGGCACGGGCACAGTTTATATGTTGGCTGGAATGTCACTGCAATTAACTCATACTTTCTTCTTGTTTGCCAGTCATTAATGAGTCCAATATGGCCTCTACACGTGATAAATCCAGTCTTCTTGGCTCCGTGGGTGAGTCTTACTCACAAAGACAGTATTGGCACCAGTTTAACCTTGGGTAGAAGTCAAGGCGTGTTGTATCAATTTAAAAGAGGTCTCACTTTTATCTGTAATATTTGGTTTCAACATGTCGGTAAAATCAGGCAATATGTCTTCTGGAGTTTCTTTCAGAGGTTGACAATAGGAGCACTTCTACAGTGGAGCGTGTTCAGACAGGTCGTGTTGTGCAAACAGCGAGGTCTTTTAGAAGAACTGAGCTGTCCAATATTTATTGTTTGGTTTTAGATTTGAGTGAGAAATTACGACATCAGTCAGTGGCAGAGGATCAGCTCACTGTGGGGATTTCCCACTTTCTCTTCAGACTGTCTGAGCCTCATCTGGACCCACAGAAGGACTGGGCACAGAACAGAGGGGAATAACTCCACACCAATATGCCATTAAAGAGGATTTGTCACTATACACGACTGATGAATGTGTGCGGTACAGCGTCCAATATACAAACCTACAAGAAATCTTTCAGGGGTTTGTCCAGACTTTTTTTTTTTTTTACTGGAGTCGCCCAAGGGTGCACCAGGGCTAGCCCAAGTCTTTAACACAATAATTTTGAGCATTTAAAACAAAATTTATTTAATACTGTTATTTTGTTTATTTATTTATTTACTGACCTTTATTTTTATTTATACAGGGAGAGCCCAATGAGAGCTTTTAAGACACAGAAAAACAAATAACTATATAAGTCCATTTAAAAAAATTAAAACAGGTTCAGGTGTGGTTATAAATGCTTGTCACCACATTATTAAAGTGCATTTGTGCTACTAATGTATTTAACAAGAGTAGTTTTCTTCTTCTCACTACTTTTCAAGCTTAAATAAGAAAAAAATATGAGAAATGTGCATTAAGTGTTCTGGATACATGTGTTCATTAATCTGGTCGAAATAAATAAATAAAAGAATGAAATGAATGAATGGTTCCGATGAGATTAAGTGGGACTATTCTGCTGTAAATTATATGTAAAATGACACTTTCATTTATTTCTATTACAAACAAATAGCTGTGTAGGTAGAGCACATGGCAAACACACACTGACCACAGGTCGTCACAGATGAGGGTCTTAGTCCGGGCTCAAAGTGCAGGGTGCAGTGCCACTAGAGGGAGTGCTCAGTGCTGGGCTGCCTGGGCATACTCTTTGAAGTCTGGTTATTGTGGACGCTGCGGCATGTTTCACTACAAAACATCGGCCTAATTACGGCTAAAACACAAGACTATTGCAGTGCCAAATGAAACGCCTTTTCACTCATTGTTGCATGCTATTCATTACTTATTTATTGCTTCTGAATCTGATTTTAATCCAGCTGCTGAAACTTTTTTTTAATTCTTGAATCAAAGTAGAGTGTTATGACTGATCTTTAATGGCCTCATATATCAGTCTAACTCTTCTGCACAAAAACTGCTGACACATGCAAAATTAATCCGTAGCAGACTTCATGTCACATTTTGTCGGGCCCACCCAGGAGACTGACGGCAGCCATTTTTCTTATTTCATAACCTATTTTATCATGCGCTCCAGTCCTCCCACACTGACTCAGCTGCCTCCAAATGGAAAACACAGGTCCATTGGTGTGCTCTTCTCATAACAAAGATTTTAGATGTTTTCCAGACTGGATGGCAGCAGTACCAGCACCAGCAGACTGCATTACTTGACTCGTCTTGGATAATGTCTTGGCACTGTCTGAGGCTTTTTTGAAATATAAATAAGTTTCTACAGCAGCTTGGCAGCAGAGGGACCCAGCCCTGCCGTCTGGTGCCCCCGCTCCCCTCCTCACTCATGGGACAGGCCACTTTCACATGCCCCCGATAAAGGTCCTAGTTAGGCATTCAAAAAGACGACTTGCTGTTTTATAATTGAGCATACCAGGAGTTAATCAAAATGTCATTACTTGTGAGTTTCTTTTTACAAACTTAAATCATGTTTAATGTACATTTTGCAAGTTTTCCATAAAGTACATTTTTCTGTAATTGTTGTGTGGTATAAGTGGTATCTCAGTTGTCCTTATATATCAATCAGTCAAATGTGATTTTTATAAGTGCTTTACAGCAACAACAAATACAGTATACTTGAACATTTTCCTGGCAGGCAATCAGCCCTGCAGCTCTGTAGTCATTATCTAGATGTCTCCCACTTAAGGCGTAGAGCTGTAGAGATATGTTTCATGTGTTAAGTGAATACAGTTGGTTATGTTGTTTCTATACTTACCAAAGAAAATAAATGTAATGATGTTGTACTACTTTTCATTCTTTTAAAATGAGCTTTACATTTCAGTATAAACACTATATCCGATGCACTTGATTGCACTAGATGAGCACTACTTTATTAATGGGATTATTAATCCAACCCTGATCATTGGCATGATATATTATTGACAACTCAGACTAAATACAGCCTCATTTAACCCCAAGATGGTGATTTATGGGGCTGTCCACTGGAACGAAAACAACCCATCAATAACAGTAGTGTTTGTGTAGGGACTAGGCAGCATAAAGAAACATTCACAGTGAGGGAAAAGGTCCAAAACATCATGGTGAAGCTGAAGTTGAGTATTTGGGGAGGGGAGAGGGGCTGAGTTGGGGGGACTGCCTGTGGAGCATACTCTCCTCTGGCCTGAATTACTATCATTATTGTAATGACTCTGTAATGTTTGCTTTCCTGGCCCAGTAATTGTTACCAAGCCTGCTGTTCAGAGGTGCAGGTGGACAAATTGCTGCCGCGCATTACTTTCCATGATAGAGAGGGGGACATAATCGTTCCCACCAAACAGGACTTCTCTCATTTTAGAACACAGGAGGGGCACTAGGGGCTGTGTATGTCCCACTAAACACTTTTAAACACTAAACATTTTTTATTCAAGCCAAATCACGCAACAACAGCAAAACTACACTTCCGTCCTTCAACCAATCTAAGTCTTATTTGCCCTTTGTCTTTGCACTAGTTAACACTAGCATTAGCATTTCCTCTTTATATATATATGGCACTACATTGATATATGGGTTATATGGAAGGCAATAAGTGTCAAAATATTCAGAACTGACTTAAATGAAGAACTGTGGTTTCAGATGTCTAGCCTAGAGTGATGAAGTAGAAGGAGACAGACTAATATTCAAAGTTTAATAACACATGCATAAATGAAAGAAACCTAGATGACAAACGTATTTTTAAAAAGTCTGATAAAAAAAAAAAAAAAAAAATCCTGCAGTTTCATTTTTATGGGAGTTTTCAAAAAAATTGGCCTCTAAAAGCTATAGCTCTATTAATGGTATTGAGTATCATACAATGTGGAAAATCTGCTGGTTTTCCCTGACGTGGTGCCATGTTTCCCCGCTCACTGTTGTATCCACATGTAGTGACCCTTAGAGACCTCCACGCTCCATATGCACCACCCGAGCCCCCACCCAGCGCCACCTGCAGCAAACTGCCCATGACTCTTAAAAACTCGCCACATGTTGGTTCTGATGCACACTTTTTAACACAGGTTCAATATCAGATAGTAAAATGGTCTATAGCAGAGGTGGGCCACATGCCATCATTGCTGTAACAAATGCTAATTTCTGTAAAAAAAATAGGCTACTGTAATAATTATTAGCAAAAACTTGCTGGGGGGCCAGATCAAAGCAGGTAAAGGGCCTCGGGCCACACAGTGCCCAGGTCTATAGCTAAGCATATGTGTAAACTATGTTATTAATAAAAGGCATCATAATACTTGTCCTGAGCAGCACAATGCTCGGACGCTACAGTGGTGCCACGCTACAGTGGTGCCACGCTACAGTGGTGCCACGCTACAGTGGTGCCACGCTACAGTGGTACCGGCTTGTTTGCGGGTTGGCCTTTTCCCTGCTGGGGGACTCCAGATTAGCCTAAGGCTAACTCTGGTACAGTGCATCAAATGGCAACATTTATGTTCTACATGGCCCCTTTTTAAATAAATGAATAGCTCTACTTATGTTTTTTTTCTTCAGCAATTCATTTACAGTCTCAGTCAATTACAGTTTAGTGACTGCAACGTTCCTATGGTTCTTCATAACATTTTTTGGACCTTAACCATTGGAATTATTTGAATAATTCATCAGTAGAATTGATTTGAGGATCCATATATATTCTGGTCTTGTCTCAACAGTGAAAGTGCAAAAAATATTAAACTCTTTTTGATGTTTCAAAAAATGTTTAAAAGTTTATTTATAAGTTTAGTTTTCTAAAACTCTCGACTGATCCACTGGCAGTTTGCCATAGTGCTGATGCAGGAGCATAAATATTTGAAATTCAGAACTTTTCCAACACATTGGCTATTAAATTTCTGACTAAATATCGGCTTAGGTTTTCACAAACAACTATAAAGAAAATTATTGTCTTATCATCTTGAGACCATGTTTCCTGTAAAATCAGGGTCTGATTTTGAGTAATGAGCATTTGTATTCCACAAACCAGCAGCACAATTTCACATGAGTCAGTTCATCTCTCTACTTCACTCTCTTCTTTTTCTTCTTCATCTTCTTCAGTTTCTCCCAGATGGTGCTGGTGCTGTGCTAGTCTTCAAAGGTCTCTCTCTGACTGCACATCAAACGCCCATAGCACATGTTTGAAAGTGCTGTAATTGCCAGTGTGAAAGCCACACATATGTGGTCCATACAGCGTCAGTCACTTACACCTGATTTTAATCACCGATCACAGCTAAACGTATTGTTCTGACACCCACATTATAGTCCACAGCTAATGCCTGAATGAGGACAAGTGATACTGAGGCATGTTTAGTAACATTGTTTCATATGTATATGAAAGAAAGATATATATAGGATATATATATATATACAATATGGACATCTAATTTCTTTACAACTTTTGCACTTTTGCCTGTTGGTCACCGCTGTCTGCTGTACAGTAGCTATGGGAGATTTTGTAAATGCTATAGTTAAAATGGGATTATTTGTTTTCTATTTATATGTAAATATGTCTTTTAATATTTTCCTTTTTTTTTTATTTGATTAATCGATGTTTAAAGAATTTCTTGTCAAACACACTCTACAGAAAAAAACAAAACAAAAAACATAAATGCTATGTTAGTTATCTGAAACCTGATCCCTATGAGTGTGATGGACAGTCAGATACACCACAACAGTGTGATCGCACATGGGCTGTTTGTGAGTGACTGGCTCTGTCTCAAATTAACCACAGTTTAGGACTGAGCCTGCTGCCTCTGTTCACATTTACAATATAGAGGCACACTTTCAAAGAAGTACACGTTTTTCTGCTTTTGATTCAGTCAAAACTAAGCATGTGAGAAAGCTTTCAAAACAAACATCCAAGAATCACTCCGTATTATTATTGTGAGACAAGACAAGGTCTGGCAAAGTCAGACCTAAAAGTTGTAGACGAGGGCAAAGTTAAAGTTAAAGTGTCAGTTTCTGTTGGTATAATGTCCTTTGTTGTTCTGTGCCCTTGAACCTTAAACCTTGAACTCCTATCACACTATCTAAGTGCAATCTTTGTAAATGTATTTATTTGTATACTACAATAAACAAGCTGGTATAAGGGCTCTTTCATGATCACTGCCCCAGTGTTAAGTATTTTCTTCTCCCCTGTCTCCATCTGCCAAGAGACCTTTCCCACACAAGTACATGTGCGACCAGGTGCATGTATCATCAAAAGTACGGTTTCTGTGTGTTTATGGGTGTGTATACTGTAGGCATCCCTGTATGGGACGTCCTGAGGAGGAGAGGGGAGTGACAGGATCAGGGGATTGAAAGGAAAACCCAGAGATTATTAGGTGGTGTGTGCCTTTTACTCAGTGGAACAGACTGTGGGAAAAGTATATTACAATTGTGTTATCATGCAAGCTCCATAGCTATTAGACTTAGCTTAAGAGACAGTTTTAAAGTCAATAAACAATGAAGATTACATTTACAGTTAAAACTATTGCCATTTATAGAACAACATCCAAAATATGTGATGTACTGTATGTTTTAATTAACCCCAAGTCAATAACTTATAAATATCTATTGTGTGTTATGCAAATTCCCCAGTGTGTTTTGAAGTACAGGCAGGTGCCTTGTGTACATGCATGTCGATTTCATTGATGCAAATTAATTAGACATATGGTAGAAGTGTTGCGAACCCCCGAGGTTAGTTCAGAGTTTATGCAATTAAAAAACGCCTGAAAAATCCATAGAGCTTCTAGCTTAGTTAACAGTGCCAGAGTGACCTCTAGTGGACACAAATGCTACTACATCAGGGCCAGGATAGAAAAAGAAACTGTCAAGCCTAAGACATACAACAGCTACAGCCAAATCAAAATTTAATAGTAAGTTTTTTTGAGCAATTCTTTTGTGTAGCATTTTCACACAAGTAACTAAATTATTTGCCCTGTTTCACTTCAGTGTCCCATCACCTCCATTGTGGCTTTCTGCTCCCCATAGCCTGCTCATTGTACCCATTCTCACAATCCCAACACACTTTTAAGATAAGTCAGGTTTACAAGTTTTGGATTCCCCCTAAACTATTTGTGACTTTCCCACATCTTTTGTCACCAAAGTCAAAGGGAGAATCAATGCGTTTGTCCTTGCTGGAGACCGTGATGTTGACTATAGTGTCTAGTGTGCATCATCAATAGTTGGGGTTGAGGGTAGCAGCAGCAGCAGCCATGCCTGGGCCAGCCTCTGCTAATGAGTGTGATGTGCAGACGGGACGTGGGGTCAATGCTGCCCCCTGTCTGCTGAGTAATGAAGCCCCGGATGGAGCAGAGGTCAGACGGACTAAATGATAATTAGGCAGATAACGTGCATTATACGCTCATTAGGATGTGAGGCGGACCTTTGATGATCAATAACAACACCGCAGCAGTTTGAGTTCCTCTGGTAGACTGGCAGGATTAAGACTTCATGAGTAATAGAAAGATATTAATGATAATGATTTTCCTGTTTTATGTGGCTCATGTAATATATATGTAGGCTATATATGTCTTTTTATAGGCGCTAGGTTTGCTGTTTAGTTCAGTAAACTAAGCAAGTAATTTATACCACTCGTAAGGTTGCAGGAATGTGACTCTAATTGGCATCAAATATTTGTCGACTAATCATAGGCCTAATACAATTTACACAGCCGAGGTGGGTGAGGTGTCTTGCCCAAGGAGACAACGACCGCATGAACTGGTCAGAGCTGGATTCAAAATGACAACGCCATAACCTATGCCAGTGTTTTTCCAACCTTTTTTTTAAGTCGAGGCATATTTTTGCTGTTAAAAAGATGCTCCGGCACACTATCCACTAAAATGTTTTGTGTCTTTCTTTTTTTTGGTTCAGAAGTATGGTCAAGAATATCCAATAATTGCATAGATAACTTTATGAACCTGTGAGCATTTTTCCAAGGCACACCTGGCAATCCCTGAAGGCACATTAATGTTCTCCGGCACACTGGTCCAAAATGATTGTCAAGGCTGTGGGTTTGACAATTATAATGTCCCCACCAGGTATAGTGAAGGATGTCGATTAGTAAGACCAATAAGACCAAAGAGCCACCGCAAATATAGCTTTAAAATTGAAACACTATATAGCCTCCCAGCTATGTTTGCCATTGTAGGTGGTTTTAGGTTGAGCAGAGCATGAAGCCTATGCCACAGCTGCCCTATTTCCAGTCTATATATGTCAGCGCAGTCAGATGTGGGTGAGAGAGCTCGGGCCCCTGTCCCGGGTGTACACGGGTGCTCCCTGCGGTTGTGGATGTTCGGCTCAGGCATCCATCCGTGACAAATCTGCGCAGCTGGAGGACACTTATCTGGACTAACCACATAGGAGACGGGACAGGTCAAAGAGAAGGGACTCACCCGGGACACAAGCCCACCCTCCGGGCTCATCCCTGCACAATGTGGGACGTCCCATGGGCTTGTGTCCGCTCAGAGCAGCACACATCACTAACAAGAGGAAGAGAGGTGATCTGTCCTTGAGCTCCTGAATGACATGCTGGGTATTCAGGCGTCTCAGCTTTCTGTTTATAGCTATTTTTTTTTTTTTTTTTTTTACTTTTGTCCATTTAAAAGGTTTTGTTTTGATTTGGCTATGACAATGGTGCTTGATTTTCTCTGCAGCCCATGGCTGGAAACTATATTTTCTTTGTTGTTTTTTTCACTATATAGCCTACAGTAAACCAAAACTAGCTAACCAAAAACTGCAAGAGACTCAGATTGGGTAGTTCAATATTGGCATAGATTAAGTAAATGATAATAAAGATGAATGAATGAACTGGGTTGTCAGATGCCAAATTGTGTCAACTGTGAAGGCCTTGGAATGTAAAATAAGAAAATACAGACTGTGTGGACACTTCAAATGTTTATTTTTACTATTTTCCTCTGGAAGTGGGACAATTTTAAAAAACAGTGAGTGCTGCACTGGGTCTGCAAATATTTCATGGTCAGGTACTCAAAGTTCAAAACCATTACTTACAAAAGATACCCAAAAATGTCCAAGTGGAACAAAGCAAAGCTTTTAAACATGAATAAATGTTTTCTTCATCCCAGCAATAGCAAATCTAAATTTACATCATGCAGGGAGGCCAAAGGCAGAAATGAGAGGACAATAGAACTAGTGAGTTCTACTTACATTTCTTTGCGAAACTTTCAAAGAAAAGTCCACAAACTTTAAGAATCAGTCTAAACTGTCAAGGTTAGTAGAGCTGCCTGTTGGGACGTATTAATGAGCCTCTGTCTGCAGGGAGAGCCACCCGCTGCTGCTCCTACCCCAGGACATATCCAGCAGTTATATGTTAATCACTTTCTCTTAATTAATATCACGCATATCATTAGCAGAGTGGTGATCCAAATGCCAAAGCGAGCTAATTACTGCTGTGGACATCATCTTCTGCAGTGTGAGTTAGCCAGCTGCCAGTGTCTTTGAAGGCATCTTATCTCTGCACTGTGTATATTGTCTAAGGCATTTAGCACAAATAAGAAGTAAAAAGAAGAAAATAAACAATGTAAATCTGAGAGGATAATTTGCTGATGAGAGATTAATGACAGTTAATTACAGACTTTAAAGATGTGGGTTTTGTGGACACTGGCCAATGTGGTTACAGAGAAAGACTCATGAAGGACTAGTGTCAGTAAATGTTTGGATTTCCTGATATAAGCTCCAGGATTACGTCTTAATAAACCTCCGTCAATGTCACACAAATCCACTGACTTACAGTTTTGAGGGACTCATCGTGGGAAAAGAAAGCAGTAATATCTTACTACATAATGATGATAATGAAGTATGAAAAACAATTGAAGGAAAAAAAAAATCTTGTAGTGTGGTTTCCTCTGCTCTTACTATTCTAAAAAATAGGATTATTACTGTCCACAGTATATACAGTAAATGAGTAAATGGCTTTGACTTTCAAAGTTTGTACCCTGCCTCACTCTCTCATACTTCATAGCAAATGAATACATTTGCTATAAAATATGTATATAAATGTAATATGAAAAATACATAATTTGTTAAAGGTGCATCATGTAACCTTTCTGGTGGAGAGTCTGCTTGTCTCCATGGAGATGTAATTGTGGAATATTTGTAAATATGGCATCAAACATATCCACACAGACAAGCAGGTGACGCTACCAGGCCAGGTTACAGGTGAGATCTGTGGAGAGACAACCCCGATTATAGTTAGAATGCGTGTTTTCAAGGTATTTTTAACAGACCTCACTAGTCTCTACACAAGAAAAGTTACATGTGCGCCTTTAATGACAAATAGTTTTGTACACAACAGCTTTTGCTGTAACAGTGGCCAGTTTAAATTCAAATGTAAAATTGTGCCAAGTAATGTTGAAACTTTTAAATAAACTTGATATATCTGTTATTTTAGTTGAAAAAAAAGGAAAAAAGATGAGTTTGATATTACAAGGTCTCCACAGCATAGGCCTACTTCAAATTCAGACTGAAATTGTATTGGCTCCTCGAAGCAGGCACATATCAAACATCTCTTCATGCACCGTCCATGCTCAGTCGGAGTTCGTTTGGAATAGTCTAATTAATGACACGACTTCATTACTGCTCCGCGGGTAAAGTCCCTGCCCCACTGCACTTCACCGGAGGCTGTGTGCAGTTGTCGTAGGAACATAATTACGTCACAGTGGGCTGCCCCCCACTTATAAAGATAGAATCGCAAAAAAGAAAAAAAAATCCTCTTTTCACTGATTACTTTGTTGAATGTTTGTGATAAAAGCCACAGTATCTACCTACAACACTCAACTCATTTACATTTAAGTCATTTATATTATTAAAATGACTTGGCTTGACCTGTACTTGATCTGTTATGAAGCAAAACTGCCATCTAGAGGATCAACGTGGTAATGTAGTCATTGTGTTTCAAGTACATAGTTGTTTTGTAGTCTTGGCTTTTTTACCCAGCCAATAATTCAAATAACCTATAAAAATATAAATTACTGCTCTCTATATATACTGAACAAAAGTATTTCATTATGGCTATATTTAATCACCAGGCCAGATGGCATAGGAAGAAAAAAGTCGAAATCCTGTGTCAACATTGTCTTTATATCCGTTTATTCCCAAAAGATTTATTCCGTAGTCTTTCAGTCTAAGTGCTCACAGTATGTGTGGATAGAATTCTGTCCTGTTCTGTACATAGCAATGAATGATGAATTGCATTTATAAAGCCACCTGATCAAATATATTAGCTTATATTACATTTGTACACATGTAATTCTGTTTTGTATAATTTGTCTGTTTTGTCAACTTGGGATGACATTGCATTAAGCCCAAACCTCATTTCCTCCTTCATCCCACTCTTTAGAAGCTCTTTTGATCATTTTCTAAGCTGCTAAAATTAACCTAATCTTCTTTAGCCCTCCCGTCCCACCCACGCTCATTGTTCAGCTCATGCCCATGTTTTCTCAGCAGACACTTCAGAGATACAATAAGTGGTATATTACATTACTGCAGAGGAGAGACTGAGGGCTTTTGAATGTGTGGTGTAATGCAGCAGAGAGAGGCAGGGGTGTTGGGTCCTTATGAGGCTAATTCTTGTTTAACTTTGTCCCTCATTAATTTCTGTGGAGAGACATGATTCTTCAGCAGCTTAGAATGTCATGGTGGGGTGTGTGTGTTTTACTATAGACTTGAGCTAACCATTAACTGTATAAAGAAAACATTTAAAGGTGCGCTATGTAACTTTTCTACCTACTTGTCTCCTCGGAGATGCTATTGCTTTGTCTGAAACGTTCCACCGTATGATACAAAAATTACCTGTCATGCATTTGTTCAATTACAGGTGTTTTTGCTCCTTACAAATTGCTGCAAAATTGTGTGATGCTTTGCCTCGCCACAGATCTGACCAGTAACTTGAATTAAACAAGATGTAGTGGGAAAAACGTGAAGAAGATTTTGTAAAACTTTGTTTGGTTTATTCTTTTAAATTTAAGCACAGTCCAATCTATAGCAAAAGTCAACTGGACAAAAGTTTTAGAGTAGAGACGTTTCGCTGCTCGTCCAAGAGGCTTCTTCAGTTCTGGTCAGATACTGGTGGACACTGCCTTATATCTATCTGAAGGGAGGAGTTAACTACACTGAAACTAACGTATCTATTTGTTCACAGCTTCTGTTAGCTAGGTCTATTGAACTACACTACGTGTGAACATATTTTGTATAATTGTTGAGGCCCCTAACGGGTGCTCTCACACCTATTAGCATATTGGCTATGACTATTGTTTTCCTTGTTTTGATTTGGGTCTGAGGATGGAGTTATAAATAGGAGATAAATTATGTCTAAGCCCCCCAGTCCTGTTCAAAGATGGATTGTCTTTCCTAACAAAAATTGCCTCTTTAACTCCCCTCTCAAACCATTTCTTTTTCTTTGGCTAAGATCTGTACCTCACCATCTTCAAAGGAGTGTTTAGTGGCTTTGAGGTGGAGAGGTACGGCAGGCTGGGGTCCTGAGCCACTCTCACGACGGTGTTCGTAAATTCTCTTATGGAATGTCTGTTTTGCTTCTCCAGTGTAACGCTCATTACAGTCTTCACTACACTGAATGGAGTAGACCACATTGCTTTGTTTGTGATTTGGGGTTTAAATCAAAACAAGGAAAACAATATAGCCAGTCTGTTAATAGGTATGAGAGCATCCATTAGGGGCCTGAACGATTATGCAAAATATGACTCACAGTTCACACTTAGTATAGTTCAATAGACCTACATAACAAACAGAAACCGTAAACAAATAGGTGTGTTGTTTCCGTGTAGACCTACATAACAAACAGAAACCGTAAACAAATAGGTGTGTTAGTTTCCGTGTAGTTAGCTCCTCCCTTCAGATAGATATAAGGCAGTGTCCACCAGCAATCTGACCAGAACTGAAGAAGCAGCTTGGATGAGAAGCAAAACATCTTCACTCTAAAACTTTTGCCCAGTTGACAGAATTTAATTTCTCTTTTGCTATGGATCATACCTGGATGACTGAAGGATTACACAGACATAGTCCACTCTATTTACATGGAATAAGTTGAGGTTGCAGAAACATTAATGAACAAACAGGAAATTGTGCATTTCCTCGTAAGCACCACTGATCACCTAAAAGTATCACTGCAGCCTCATCTAATACTTCCAAGGTGATGTCAGTCTTTACAATCCCTTTATGCAGAATTAATGTCCAAAAAGAAGAAATGTTTTATACTTCAACTACAAGGACACACTGAAATCCCTTCAGAAGAGATTTAATTGATTGACAGCTGAAGCTATAAATAAGAGACTGTCTCAGAAGCTGCCACTGTCACAGTACGTCAGCTTTTGGGCCAGCTAAAGCACCCTGAGAGGTAAATGAGATGTACCATTAAATGTTTGCATTATATCGATCTCTGCTTTCGTAATGTCTGTAGGCAAACTTCGCATCCTTCTTGCTGTGAGGGATGCGTCCAAATGGTGCATGGTCATTGAAACAAGAGTCAAAAACTTCATCCACTATTTTCTCAGCTTCTTCTCTGCTTATTTTCCTCACGGCCAGGATGGAGCGGAGGGCACGACCTCGAACACACTCCTGTAAGATGTTAGTAGGTATTGTAAGAAAGGAAAGAACAATTGAAATGAAAACACTTCAAGGTTCATTAGATACCTGGTGGTGCTTCTTTAGGCCAAAATGGAATCTCGAAAGTTCATTACTAAATGAACAGTCTCCACTAAGGTTAGCCGCCCGGATCTAAAATACAAACAATAAACTATTATATAGTGAACTTTGTATACACAGTAATATGCTTAGCATTAATATTAACGACAAAGGAGGAAGGACAATTATTTATTTACATCCCATTATTTCACTAAGCAGAAAGGGACCCTCTCGTTCTTAAAGTTAGAAGCGAAAATGTCATGTGAGCCGCAGAGCACTGCGTGCAGCCCACAAAAAAACTCGCTGAAAATATGTGGCGAACTCACCCTGTGTTTAATCTGAATCCGCCAGTCCAGAATTAACTCCATATAATCCTGCTGCTTTAAAAATGTACTCATTGCCTCTAAAGTGCCCTTCAAAAAAATATTAGTTAAAATCTAATCTAATCTAACCATGAGACCTACATGGTTTGCCCTGTATATTGTAAACTTTTTAAAGTTTTTCAAAGCTCATAAGTGCAGTCTCACAACTCAAACGTGTATAATCATTGTTGATGGGGAACTGCAACCATAAAACATGTCATTTAAGGTTATCAGAGAAAGCACACAAGCAGCCCAGGTTGCACTCACCTCAGAACATGCCAGATGTCTGTAGTTCTTAAACCAGTCCACATGTGCTCGGCAGTGATCAAAGGCATGGATGAGTTCATGTGTGACAACTCTGTTCATATGAGACTGCTGGTGGATGTTGTTTTGACACAAAACTATCTGTAAATTGTGCATACAAAAGTTCATTTTCATTTTTTTTATATTTTCATTTTTTTATGTGATGTGATGATTTTATGTGAAGTACAGTGTGTTTTAAAAGATGAAAAGGTGCACTTACTTGTGAAGAGGTGGCATCAAATCCACCACTAACTGTACCATCACAGTCTTCACAAGCAAAATGTCTGTCTTTAAATACTTGGCTGTACAATAAAAGAAATTCACATGTCAATAATAATGGAAGCTGTGTCAATACATCACGGGACAATATAAGGGAATGGGCTGCAGACATACATAAACAAGAAACAGTGGTAGATTTGATAACATGAATTGGCAAGAACATGTCAATGCATTAATGATCTTAAGATCAAATGTGGCCTGTGACATTATCATACATACCACCCAGAATGCTTCATTGCACCGAGTAAGAGTTTGGCATAAGGACCTAGAGGAAAAAAAACAAAAAAAAAAACAAAACACAGAAATTATTAAGTCACCTATTTTTAGCTTCCACTGAAAGCTAGCCATGGCGGTCCAAAAAGAGTCAACTTATAAAGCACTAAGCACGAACAACGACAACGTGTATCAGACATTACCCTTTTGTTGGTAACTAATATTTTAAGAAGGCATTGCAGAAATCCTGGACTTACTGGTATCTATGGCGTACTGCAACATGACCTGACATTTGTGATTGAACGTGAAGAGACTCTCTGTGATTGATCCCTTCTTGTACTTCGACTTGTTTCTCTCGGGAAATAAATCATACCCATAATCCTCTTCTTGTTTAGTCTGGTCCATTTTCTTTTTTAATATCTACAATTTGGGATCAAGCGCATATGTACCGCTGTTAGCTGCCACCGCTAACCATGCAGGAGGTCATCGCTGTTCTGTAGGTCACGTGGTACAGGCGAGTCAAACGTAAAGTTTACATCTTATTTAACATTATTTTGTATTATATCTTATTTAAATATTTTATTATTTTGTTTTGATATGTATGAACTGTTAAAAAAAAAATAATAACTGTCTTCATGTGATTTTATGTCTAAAAAATATATATTTTCGGTCAGCAACAAAGCTTGTTTTAGAAGTACAAAAAGTACAAAGTACAAAATCATGTACAAAATTGACATTGGTACCCCGAAATAATTTTAACGACATGTGATAGCGTGTTGTTACAATTATTTAACGACACTAACACGCTACTTAGCGTGTTATTGTCTTTCATAGATTCAAGGTTATACTTTTGTCATAGAATTGTTCTTTTACCATAAACGATCTTCGGCACATTTCGGCGCATGCGTCAGAGCAAAGGCTGATGGGACTAGGCTGTCATGGCTCCCCACACAAACACAACCGCCTGATGTTTCGCGACTTTTATTACTAAAAGTAAAAGTTAAGAAACTTTGAGTGCGTTTGTCGGACTGTAAATTGTTTACATGAAAGTGTACACGTTCAGGGTAACTACGGCATCATTATGATCTAAAACCAACCATAATTCATGTATGTTTTGTTAGTTAGGTTTTTATCGGCGTGAATCTCTTACTGTCGATCAGCGTTCAGCTAACGTTAGGTTGCAACTTTGATTGAAATTTACCCTAAACCAGAGTCTGTCATTTTAGAAAGATCATGTCCGGTGGAAACAAAGCTCTTGAACTGCAGCTTCAGATGCGCCAAAATGCAGAAGATCTTCATAGTTTTATGCGGGAGTTGGATACCTGGGAGGAAGACATTAAGAAGAAGGATGAGGAGCTCCGTACAGGAGAAGTACAAGGAGAAGAGGTAAGCTTTTTATAAGCAGTGAAATGTCTCATTATATTTCTGTTTTGATCTGGTAAATATAATTAAAATGTATACATGTATAGCAGCACCGATCCACATCATCAGTAGCTATGTTTGATCACATATAATGGTTGTATTAGCAATTTGTGTTTATTTTATAGAAGAAGCTCCCACCTATCCGCAACAAAGACTACAAAGCAAAGATGAGAGAAAAGAAGAAAAAGAAACCGGCATCTGCAAGTAATGGCCTTGGAGGCAATGGGGATGAGATGACAGGAGAGAAAAAGCAAGAAAGAATCAAGGGATATGACTATAGGTCCTGGGACAAATTCAATGTGGTACGCTGTTAAATGTACAGTTAAGATATTATTCAAGCTTAGTAAGATTTATGACTTTATAAGTTTTTGTTCCATCAGGACAAGGTCTTAGAAGAAATAGATAAAGAGGAAAGCCCAGTCGAGTCAAATGAATCAGATCCTGAGGAAATTACAGTGGATCGGGAGAAGGCCTTGGCTGAGAAAGAAAAGGTACAACTATTGTGTTTAATTTTTGTGTTTTATACAAGTACTGAGTATATACATCTTTTTTCAGGGCAACATGTTTTTTAAAGAGGCCAAATATGATGATGCCATTGAGTGTTACACCAGAGGGATGGCTGCAGACCCTTACAACCCTGTGCTTCCAACAAACAGAGCTACAGCCTTCTTTAGACTCCAAAAGTGAGCATTTTTGGTAATTTTGTAAAATAGAAATCATGAAACCTTAAATTTGAATGAACATGCTACCCCTTTCATTATGTTCTTTTCAGATTTGCTGTGGCTGAATCCGACTGTAATTTAGCAATTGTATTGGACAGCAAGTATGTGAAAGCATTTTTGCGAAGAGGAGCGGCGCGTTATGCTCAAAAGAAATATGAACCTGCATTAGAAGGCAAATAGTGTAAAATCAGTTGTCTCACTGATTTAAAGATTTAGAAGTAACACTCTCAATATTACTTTAACAGATTATGAAAATGTTCTCAAACTTGATCCGGAAAACACAGAGGCACAGAATGAAGTGAAGAAAATTAAGGAGGTTAGTTTCATGTAATAATCAAGATTTATTCATGTGTACATGTTAGTCAAATAGCTTGTATTTGCTTTCAGGTTATTGGTTCCCACACAGCACATTACACAGAAGAAGCTGCACCAATTAAGGAAGTCCCAAAAGTGGACCCTGAACAACAAAAGCAAATAGAGGAACAGCAAAGAAAACAGGAGGCAGTCTTACAGAAAGACAGGGTAAGATTGTACCCCACATAAACTATAGTCACTACATCACCATGAATTCATAACAATGAATAATATTTTTCCACTGTCTTTAAAATGTAAAGTCCTAACTACTCTGCCACTGTCTTTACAACAATTCAAAATCTGCGATTATAATGATAATCATTGTGGTTTTTGTTCTTCTTCACAGGGAAATGCTTATTTTAAAGAGGGAAAGTATGAAGCAGCCGTAGAGTGCTATAGCAGAGGGATGGAGGCTGACAGCATGAATGTTCTTTTGCCAGCAAACAGAGCAATGGCCTACCTTAAACTTGAGAGGTAAAATGAATTCCTTGTTTTAAAATAGAATTGTTTTAAAATCATATGTCCACAATTTATAAATAATATAAATCGATTTGCTTTAGGTTTAAGGAGGCAGAGGAAGACTGCACTAAGGCCATTTCTCTGGACAATAAATACTCCAAAGCCTTTGCTCGTCGAGCCACAGCCAGAGTGTCATTAGGGAAACTAGAAGAGGCCAAAAAAGGTAATAGACCTCACCTGTCTTAATTTAAAATGATGTGATTGCTTTTGTATTCTTAGCTTTTTGTGTAATGTAATAATTAACAGATTTCCAAGAGGTTTTGAAACTTGAACCTGGGAACAAGCAGGCTTTGAATGAACTTCAGAAAATACAGGTATTGTACACACAATGACCAACAATATAAAATATAAAATTCAAAACAAAATGATATTATGCCTTTATCAGGATGTTACAAGTGGATGTCTTCAGTCGTCTGATTGCACACAAAGGAGAACAGTCCAACCAATAGAAAAACCCAAACATTTGCAGTCCACGGTGAGTTACTCTGCTGCTGCTGTTTATTCTGCATTTCACGTTTTATATGAGAATATATCTTATAATTCTGAGCCTAAGTTTGTATTTTAAAATGTATGAAAATTCAGTTCAATCATAAGGATCAAAGCTGTATGCTGGCAATGAAAATACACAGTGTTAAAATAATGAAATGTGTCATAGCGTAAGTTGTCCAGTAGATGTTATGTGAGCCACTATTCATCTCAAATTAAGGAAAGCATCAAATAATTTATTAATTCAAAAAATACTATTTCATTAAAAGGTTTTCATATTTATTCCACAATAGCATGCATTTTACAATTCAATTAATTTTTTGTATCCAACTAAATCCAGTGCAATTCTATGAGTACATGATGATAATACATGGTTTGACCTATTGCTTGTCTACATTTTCAAAATTTACAAAGGCTTTTCTAAAGTGAAATTTTAGTAAAATTAGAACTATTTCTTGTTGTGTAGAAACCACTCAGGCGAATTGACATAGAAGAAGTCACTGGAAAAGTATTGGCCCCTGATATACCAGTGAGTAAGTTCCAGGATGCAGTGAATAAGCCTCAAGAAGACGCATCTCCACTGTCAACTTCACCGAGTGCTAAGATGATTAAAATTGAAGAAATGGCAGATGTTTCAGTTTGCCAATCAGGACCGTGAGTCACAATATTATGTTCACTTCTTTATGTACATGTAACCCCATAATCAAATTGTTTAATTTTCAGATATACACAAGCAGAAAAACCTTCACTTAGAATTAATACTTCTGCTCCTGATACATCAATCCAAACATCATTACAAGTCGTGGACATACCCCCTCCTCCACCAAACAGTTTTCAATTTGAAGCAGATCTGCGTAAGATTGGATCTCAACCTGAAATCATTTACTCATATTTGAAGGTGGGTGATTTGGGAATACAGCTCATAACTTGTGCATGTTTATGGATATTTTAGTCCAAATATATCTTAAATTACTTTGCTCTCCTTTTAACAGCAAATGAAACCAGAGGCATACTCAAAGATATTCTACAATTCACTTGAACCAAGTGTTCTTAACCAGATCTTAAAGACACTGCATAGTTTTTACTTAAAGTAAGTTTGAGCACCTTCATCAAGTCATTTGCAATTACTATATTTTTAATTATTTCTTACTTGCTTATTCCACTTTTGTGTAGGAATGAAACACCAGCTCTAACCTTTGAAATCCTCCAGAACATAGCTAGTGTGAGACGCTTTGATATGGTAGTCATGTTTATGTCATCTTCAGAGAAGAAAGGTATTTTTACACAAATGGTGACCATTTTCTAAATCATTTTCTGTGGCGACTTTAAAATTACTCATTGTTTTATTTTTCTTCAGTGTTATCAGAACTGTTTGATTTTCTCCACCAAAGTGAACTTGAGGAATCGTCCGTCACATCTTTACAGAAGAAGTATGGTGTATGATGGGGAAACTATGCACAAATATTTCAAATGTTGCATTTCTTACAGTGAACAATGTCTTATTCAAAATGTGAATTGTTTTTTAATGGCAATTATTCTGGGATTGTTGAGTATAACTGTATATTGCTCACATAGGCCTACAGTTAAGAACTTATTAAACAGCAAAATACTTACAAATGCAAACATGTCTTTCTTGCTTTTGAACCATTTTATTTTTATTTTTTTATCAAACCACATAGCAGTGACCTTTTAGTTCCGTTTAGTTTTCAATTTCGATTGTTAATATTATAGCATGATATAATAAATGATGTTTAAATAGTTTCCGCCTTTGCTTACTGCCCACACTTTGACCTTAAACTCAAACTCAAATCATGGAAAGGTAAACAGAACACAGCCCAGTTTCACAAGGTGCGTACAAAATGACAATTATTCAAGTTACTCTTTGCTTTCCTAGAAAACTGAAATGTATTTTGAACTAGTTTAGATAAAGTTCAAAGCCCACCCCAGGCTATGTTTATAATGTTTCTACTTCTTTTAAATATAATGATTGCTGACCCAAATTCCAGAATGGCAATTGTATATGGGCCTACTCTGAAATACTGTTTGTTGTTGGACATTAAACTGATCAGAATCTTACAACTTTTTTGCATCACAATGTAGTATATATCCTTAAGATGCCAACAAAAAGCAAAACAGCTGAAGTCATCTCCAAATGAATGGATGCACTGCGAACAGCATCTGGAAGGGAGATTAAAAATATTAATAAAAACTATAATATTGTTGCTGTATGTTTAGCAGCATAGAAGATTATGGAGAGATTGATGAGGGAGTCACTGTGATTAGCAAGATTTAGGATTTATAGTCAGAATATGATCAAAGTCATTATGATTTATTGTAATTCTTAAAAGACATCTACCTTTAATCTGTACAGTTTTTGTCATAGTGGCAGACTTTCTTGATGCTGTGTTTTGAGCCTGACACTTAATAGTCACTGATTTTAGAGGTAGATCCACTGTCAACTCAATCACATGTCCTCTGACGCTTTGAGTGTCTACAGATGAGACGAAACGACAGGAGGGCTGGCATACGGCTGAGCACTCAAATATAGCCTTTCCTCCCATCTCTATAACATCTGGTCCTGCGATCTTCATATCTAAAGGACCCACTGTAGTAAGGAATAGAGTGCGATAGGTATTAGTAAGTTGACAGTCGACTTCCTGATTAGAAGTAGATTTTTTTTCTCAAGTACAATTTCTAAAGCATGCATTTTAAGGGTGAGTACTGCAATACAATGAGGTATAGCAATTTGACAAATAATTCAAAAGTTTACAGTTCAATCCATGGCTCTCCGTCACTGCAATTGTGTTATTGAGCAAAACATTGTATGAATGTTTTAGAGTGGTCATGTTTGCATTTATTTTTTTCAACATGATGGTAGCATGCAGAAAATGTACTTGAGTAAAAATTCAAGTCTCATCTTCCCTCTTTTCTCTGTGTTGGGGCTCTTACCATTGACAGCGATCTGTTGTGTCGCATAGACAAACAGCCCGGACACTGTGTTAGTGGCCTTACAAACCAGTACTGCAGATCTTTCCATCTCACTGGGGATCACAGAGAAAACATTCCCCTGTCCGCTGAGCTGTGGACCAGAGCCAAACCTCCAAGAGTACACACAAGATGGCCGACAGAGGGCGTGGCAGCTGAAGGTTTGGCTCACAGAGGGGTTGAGGTAGCCACTGCCTGAGATGGACACATTGACTGGACCAACTGGTGAGGGAAAAAAAAAACACTTTAAAACAACTTAATCAGTGGCTATGTTCTCATGCACCCCAAAATACAATTATTATCAGATTTCTGGACCTGTCAGATTATTTAAATTACATGCAGACCTCAAAATCTGTAGGGCTGTAGTCAACTAAAATTTTTGGTGGACTAAAGATTAGTCCTGCCGATCGATTACTTGACTAAAGGGGGTGTGGCAAAAGCTCTGTGTATCCGACCCAAACTGCATGTCTGCACCTGGACAGTTCCTGCAAAAACAACTATTTATGCAGAAAAAGGAAACAATGTATTTATACAAAGACAGATTCAATTTGTGAATGAGTTTTGTCTCCCTTTTTACATATAAATACCAATCTTCAGCTATAACTCACTGACTCACTCAATAACTTCCCCTTTCTGCTATTGTCTTGTATAAATCTTTTATCTACCTAAATAAAATAATTAGTTGACTAAGAATATCGACCGATAAATCGACTAAATCAACTAAAGGCCTACAACCCTAAAAATCTAATGCGAGTAATCAGAGGGACCATGATTAGAAAGAAACCAGCTGATATTAATAAGTATAACTCCAAACATCTGGTTGATATCAGATTTTAAGTGTGTATGTAACGGCAGCCAATGTTTTTATTATATGCATATTACAGGTACTATTAAACAAGGATACTTTTTAAGAGAGGTTCAACAAAGAATTGACCATAACCTATAAAATATTTAAATACAGCACAGCTTCTTGTGCACTATCCATCACAAAAGTGCCTAATAATTACAAACTCAAACACATATATTATACCTGATGCCCTCCCTGATGCCAACCCTTTCCACTGATCTGATCTTGAAATAAAGTAATATCTCTCCCATACCTAGCACTTGGATTTTCTTAGTAGCTGTAGCATTTTGGTTTCCTTTGGTTACTGAGCAGACCACAGTCAGGTCCTCGGTGTAATACTTGACAGTGAAAACCAGAGACTTGTCCTGTCCATGAGCTGCCTGTCCATCCAGAGACATGGAGTAAGTACAGAGCGAACAATCAGCCTTACACTCCACACTGCTGGGCACCCCGACTGTCACAAAGTCTGGGCCTATGATAGTTGGATTCAGTTCCTCTGCAAAGAAAGTTACCAGTGATGGAGTCAATCAATACAGGTAATAGATTTTTGCAAAAACAAAACAACCAAAAAAAGTGTGTAGTGAAGACTTATATATGTTCTCGTGACATACCTCCACTTGTTGGTAGTACTTGCTGAAATCCTGATAAGGAAAAAAGATTAGTTTTATTATTTGCTCAGGTAACACCTTCCCGCTAGAGTTTTTATTTTTCTTTGTCAGAAATGTATGATGTGTACTCTCTACAACTAATCTACTACATTAAGCATAAAACTTAAAGCTACCATGTGCAAGTTTATTTGATTTTTATCACCAGTAGATGGCAGATGTGAGAACCTTCCCAACCAGGCCTTTGTTCAGACTGGCCTGTGCTCTCTGATCTTCTGCCAGGCCAAACTGGCACATTATCTGACTGCAGTAATGTCGTGGTGGTCGGGGTCAGCCAATCTAATTACAAATGGTAGCCTTAAGTGTTACAATTAAGAGCACTTTGCATTTAGGTTTACACCGTTATTGCATTTTTGTTGTTGGTTTTTTTAGTTCTTAACCAAATAATCTTGGCATCCCTACACAAAACACAAAAATACCACTGTAATAAAGTCATAAGAACAGGCATTATGAAGCTTAATAAGTCTATTGTAGCTCGAGGCATTTAATGAGTCAGCATTTTTTCAATTAAATGAATAGTAACACTAAAAAATAAGTAATATAAACGTCTGCAATGAGGTCATGTCCAGAACTCAAAGTGATGTCATTTACATGTACGCCTTTGTAATGTAGTTAATATCTAAACCATTACAGCCAGAACAACAATCACTGGCCTAATGTAAACACTGCACTGTGGGAGTGGCAGATTGGGTTAAGACATGGCTCTGAGCGTTTAAAATATAAGATTATCGAGTAGATTCTAAATAATAATAAGTGTAGGTATACGCACATCACTAGTGCTAGGCCACAGTGAACATAGAAAACGAGACAAAGCCTGCACACTTCTCCCAAACTGCATTTCATCAAGGGACAATGTTTCGATCAGTGGAAGGAAAAGGAAGTACGGAAATATACATGGAGTTCTCAAAATCTGTCCAAAGAGGCCTCATTGCTTAATAATAATAGTCATCACTTTATAATGGAAATTTAAAAAGATAGATGCATAAATACACTGCACCACTAATTGGATGGTACCTGTTCTCTCATATTAGCAGTGTGTTTAATCTAAATTAAACGTGAGACTTATATGCATTCAACAAAAATCAAGTTAACCTTTTATTTTAAAAGCAAAGAAAATTGTATTCTGAGCCTACATTTTAAAGTTTTTAATTCCACAAAAGTCTTAGTGCCTTGCCTTATCAAAGTAGTTTTATGTTTTGTAGTTTTATGTAGTTTTAGAAGCTACACCATAATATAGTTAGTTTAGAAAGTATAAAGGGTATTACCTATCAAAAGCAGCAATAATCCATATGTTTTATGAAGTCCATTAAGTTTCAGTATAAAGTTATAATCCATGTTGCGAACACCGGCAATCGTGCAGCTCTCCCCCGAGTTACTCAGGTTCAGAAGCAAACAGCTCATATCACTCTCATATTTATCCTCTTACTCACCAACCTTTACCTTCAGTTCAGAGCGAGTCTCAAAATGAGTCTCACCTCTTGAAAGAACAGAATATGACGCCCACTCTTTTGTGAGATCTGTCTGACTCCTGCTCACACTTAAGTTATTGCATGATATTTCATATTTATGAACTGAAGTAAAGCCATAATCCTGAACAAAGAATAACAAAACAGCACAGCGGTGGGTCTTTTTGGTAGAGACACTCACCCTAACCCACTAACTAAACCCCACAGTCACCTTTGCATAGTTGTGTTGTGTTCTTGAGCAAGACACTCCACACAGACCCAAAATCTTTATCCATTCTGAATCTCTTGTTTAAACATGCTATTTAATTTGCTTCAAACAACACTGCTTGCACAGCCACTTTACATATTCACAATTAAGAACATACATTTCACATTTATTCACATATTAAAACAGTAGCAGTTTCCATGACAAAGGTCAATAAAACCATGTCTGCAAACCCGTCCCACACACTGTGAATGGGCTGAACATACAGGAGAGTTTGTGCTTCAAAGGGTGGTCTCTCTGGAGTCTTTGGGAGATCTAAAGGTCAGGATCTCTGTGAATGTGTGGCCTAGAAACACAGAGGGGAAAATAAAACATTACCGGTAGATATATTATGGCGATTTATGTATTTCCAAAACCAAACCAAATTGTAGGAGGCACCTAGTGGGGTGTTATGAGATGGCAGCGCAATGACTCTATTGCAAAGAAAGTGAGGCAAATGTATTATTTGGGTCAGTATTTGTTGTTTTCCTAGAGTTCACCTTTATATTTTTTAAAGGAAAACATAGATGTGGAGAGAAATTTGTCATGCTGTAATAATTTTATTGCTGCTGCCCCCAACAAAGCTCAAACCCTGGACCCAATAATTATGGTGAATGTACCTAACATATTAACCAACATAATAGCTAATTTTATACAAAAAAAATGTTTAAGTGTATATTTTCTTAATATCAAAAGCAAACTATTAACAATAACAGCCCCACCAGTGGTTTCTATATCCCTATAACTCCTTTCTAGTCTGGTGGTACACAAGCACTTAGCAGGCGGTATTTGAAATGGTTTATGATTTTAAAAGGTAAAATTGAATAGCATTTAAAGTTAGGGATGTTTTAGAGGATTTTGGAGATCAATATTTTTAAAACTATTATCTAAAATAACTAAATATTATAGTAAAAATTGACAGTATACTTGTAGTTGACAGATTTAGAGTAGTGGGGTACTCGAAGTGTGAGACAAAGCTTAGGGGGTATTGAAGGAAAAGGGGTTGAGAACCACTGCCTAGTCTAGTAAATTTGAAAGTGAAATGGTGACCTCCTCTGGCAGATTTTAACAAAGCCATCTCTTGTTTAGCCCTTACGTTTCCACTGGTCGAGGGGCAGGTCAGTGTTGTCCATGGTCTGGTCGTACGGCTGTGCTTCGGTTTCTTCGTCTGTGTCTCTAAACTCACTAAAGAACGGCAGCTCCAGCGACTCTGAGGCGCTAACCCGCTCCTCTGGGTCCAACAACAACATCTTCTCCAGTACACTCACTGCTACAAAACAAATCATATAAACTTACGTATTAACATTACTACAAGCAGACACCACAGGTAACACATGAAAAACATATATACATACCATCTGGACTAGCTTTGGAAAATATGGTGTGCAAATCTTTCTTGGGCACCTTTGGTATACTT
>KN483216.1:9028-22547 GCA_000787095.1 Periophthalmodon schlosseri | reverse complement strand
GTAGGGAAAAAAATTAACAGTTCGGCAAGTCAGGAAAGGCGTTTTATAGACTACAATGTATACATAAGGGAATTCAAAGTACACCAATACACCATGTAGCTATATAGAAATGTACAGGATAAAAACATTGAAGATGTGTTGAATATGGTGTTGAGTATGATATATGATCAGCAAATTAGTCAAAGGTGTGTCCCAAATATCTCTGCTGATCACTTGTTATTAGTTAGAAACTGAAACCATATTAAACAAAGAGGCCTTTCACAGCCAGTCCCAGCCCAACGCTTCACCAAAGTGAAGCTTCCAAATGCTGCCATCTATTGGGGATTTTAATGTATTGCAAAGAATATGAAGTTTATTTAAGGTCCAGTGTGTATGGACTTTTTGTCAATTATAACAGTAACAAAGAATATTTATAAAATGCTCATGCTTTTATGCTCATATATACTTTGTTATGTTATACATTTCTTGATTTTTCTACATTTACACAAACCAAAGCCTTGGTCACATGACTTCCCTGTTACTGAACCAGCTTTCATTTTGTAGTTTTATTTGGCGCGCCCATTTTAGCCTGAGCCATGCTTCGAGGCTTTGCTTCATTTTGCCCTAGACTAGTTGTTATTCCACTTACATCTTGGCTCTGTAGCTTCATCACAAACTCAGGGGCGGGTGTTCCTGTGATCTTCATGATTTCTTTGAGCTGGTCCAGGTCTGCGGTCGCTCAGGGTCAAGGGTCATACATTAAAAGTTGATGTCTGTGAATTTAATGTATAATGTTTGTGTGTGCTGTACAAAACAATTACACATTATAAAGGAGAAAAAGGATACGGTCATTTCCTTTAAAAAGAGGTTTCCCCAGCAGCATCTCAGCCATGATGCAACCAGCTGACCAGATGTCCACTGCAATACAAAAGACAAAACACATGTGGTTATATTCTGAAACATTCAACTTTTTAGAGAGAAAGAAAAAACAAAACAATTGTGTGTTTTAGTTATTTTTAGAGGTGTCCCATGTGATGTTTTTGTTTTTGTGGAGGGCCATCAGGCCAAGTTAAAGATCAGATCTATGGAGACGCAAACCTCAATGTATAAGGACTATATAATATAGAGATCTGTAATTGCATGATAGATAAATGCCTGTGTAATGGCAGAACATATATGTGTCTTGGGCAGAGCGCTACATAGTTGCTGGAAATAAAACATAATGCCATACTGCAGAAATTTCCAGGCAGAGCAATAACATCTCCATGGAAACAAGCAGGTGGCACATCCTCCGCCAGAAAATCTACATTGTGCACCTTTAATATGTATGTATTAGTAGTTTGGGTTCAGACAGCAGTGTAGTACCATACCTGTTTGTGTGTAGTGCATCCAGTTGAGTATTACTTCAGGTGCTCTGTACCAACGCGTGACAACATAACCAGTCATCTCTGTGTCAGCCTGCCGAGCCAAACCAAAGTCCAAGATCTGAGATAAGAAAAACATTTAACTGATAAATCAAGAAATCTATGAAAACTACATTTTAGAAGTGACCTGGTACCTTCAGTTCACAGTCTGGATTGATGGCTAAATTTCCTGGCTTGAGATCCTGCAAGGGGTTGACCAAAAATACTAAATTAAGCTTTGGCATAATTTCAAAATCCACAAGACTAGTAGTATTGTACATCATTACTTAATAAGTCCTCTTCTTTTCTGTTACACAAATAGAAAAGGAACTATTTTGCTGTGCTGAGAAACCTCACAGACATTTGCAGTCTATAAATATGTAACGAGAAAGGCTTCAAAAGTGCTGTCTTTTTGAGCCAGAAGACATTCTCTGCAAAGTCCCAGATGGCATTCAATTATGAAAACTATTTCTTTTGCAACCATAAAAACTGCACAGCAGCTCTGCATACATTGATTCGTGTTATTGAAAAGGTGGTCTCTCATATTGTTATCTGCACTGAGCTTTGAAATGCTTCAGACTTGATTGGCTTAGATGGGAAAAGGAATGGTGAATACCATTTTGAGCCATATTTTCATGGACTGTTACCTGGTTATACATTCTAGCTCACTTTTTAAGAGGTTTATATTCAAAAGCTAGTTAGTAAATATGAGTAACCTACTTCTGCTCTACAAAATAAATTCACACATCACATTCTTTCACTCCACAAAAGTGAAAGAATTAGGTGAAAGTTGACTGCCATTTTCATGACTTCTGACAATATGGGGCAGTAAATTTAAACTTTGAATAGCAACAAATGCACATGTAGACTTTATAAACATCTTAATAGTGCATTATTTTAAACCCAGTAGTGGATTAGCAGAGAAATGTTTAAATATTGTAATCAGACAGACAGCATAAAATTGAATCTCAGCTTTAGGTCTGTCTGGGCATTGAGTGCAGATGAAAGTGGTAAATCTTGTGTGGGAATGCAAATGAAAAGAGCAGCAAGTGAAAAGAATAGGCTCCACCCCCTAAGGTCAGGTCTGAAAGGTCAAAAGGTCACGTACCCTGTGGATGATCCCTGCCGAATGGATATACTAAGGACACAAGACAGGGGCATAGTTACACTCTCAGCAAAACAAACTCTTACTTTTTATTTTATTTTTTTCATTTGTGTTGAAAAGATTGGATGTTTATTTAACGGTGGCACACAGTCTAATAAAAAACTCTATTCATGACAAAGTGACCTGTCACGATAACAACTTTTGAGGTATGATATATTGCTGAAGAAAATATAGAAGATAAACGATAATACTGAAACTAATTTATGCCACTGAACCAAATAAGGATTATCCCCAAAATAACTATTCTAAATATACAATATGGTTAAAAATAACTGCAATAAGTAAATAGCAGAATGAAACACTTTTGTAGTTAGTTTGCATCTATAATGAGTCATAAAAGTTATTTATTCAACTCTCCACAGTTTAAATCTAATCACAGAACAGGAAAAAATAACAAAAAGTTCCCGACTAGTACTACAAAAAAGTATCCACAATAAATATTAAACCCAAAGATTATTGTTCCATCTAACATGTATTGAATAAGTCAATATAGTTTTTATCATGACAGGCCTATGACAAAGGCAATATTGTTTTTTAGGCTTAAAGTTATGTGTACATGTATTTTGGAAACAGAAATCATTTACAAGAATATAACTGTACTAGTTTTAAAATTGGAAAGTATTGTTCAGTAATGAGAGCTAAAATGGGTTTTATAGAGCAGAAAAAGAATGTACATCCAGTCCATTTAATACAACTAAATGTACTGTGTACATGATAACCTTGAGTCCTCGGAGCATCTGATAAACCAGAAACTGTACTCTGTCCTCGGTCAGTCTCTCCAGCTTCATCAGTTTACCCAAGTCTGTCCCCATGTACGGCATCACCAGATAACTGTACACAAACAGGTTAAAGTTACCATAGTTGATATATAGCTTAATGTCAGCTGAAGCAAGATAAAATATCAGTATAAACTAAAGGGAGCAAAGTGGAAGACATCATGTTTGGTTTGTATGGTTAAAGGTGCACTATCTAACTTATCTGGCGGCGGGAGTACGTTATGCCAATGTTACACAAAATGCCATTAAACTTATCTGTCTTGTATTTATTCAATTAGAGCCCTTTATTGTAAAAAAAAAAAGACCTTGAAAAACATGCATTCTTGCTGTGAGCAGGATCTGATCTGTATCTTGCCCTGGTCATCTGCTTGTCTCCATGGAAATACTACATGCTGGAATATTTCATAGCAAAGCAATAACATCTCCATGGAGACAACAAGGTGGTGGACCTGCCACCAGAAAAGTTACATTGTGCACCTTTAAGAGACCGCCTCTTTCACATGATGGATTGGAACACATGGATTGGATGTCTTGAATGGGCACAAAGGGCAGTGAGTGAATACTATATTGATATGGATGCAGAGGCTAAAGCTTTCAATGATGAAGAAAACTAGGATTTGGTGAAAAATGAGATAGAGAGAGAGTCAAAAAGACTTACAAGTCTTTAAACCGGTCCAGTGCAATCTCTGCGGTGAAGACATCTAACAACCCAATCACCTATGATATGATACCAACAATATGGATTTAGCACAAGTTAATAATCCCAGTACATTAGCAATAGTTAAACTTACATTTTCATGCTTCATGTGCTTAAGCAGTCGCAGCTCTCTGTAGGCCCGTTTGGCAAAGAGTTTAGACTGAAAAGGTCTGTGGAGTTTTTTGATAGCAACTTGAGCTCCTGTTCGCCGGTCCCAAGCAGAACTGGAGGTGAGGAAATTGTCAACTTAACAAGTGTTGCACTGAACGAAAAAACCCATAAAAACTGTTGCAACGGCTGTCTTTCTTTCTTGTTACTTAATAGGTAGGCCTATTGATAAAAGTACAGTGATACAAAGCTTGTTTGTGGTGTACTGTGTGTGCATGTATGTACACATTTCTGTTCTTTACTCATTCTAAAGTTGTCTAAAGTCTAAAGTTGACAAAATAATAATAATAATAATAATAATAATAATAATAGCCAGTCATTTAAGTTCAGTGCCTATACACTATAGTTTACAATTGTGCTTGAGGACAGGTCATTCTACGGGCACATTTGCTGGTTAACTGGATTTGTTGGTTAATATCTTTATTATTAGTTGGCATAAACAAAAACTGGCATAAAGTTCAATGCCTCCTCTGTCAGCAAAAATAAACAAAAGTGTGTGCTTACGATATGAAAAAGTGGTGTGAATATTGAACTCCAAACATGTGTTTGACTTCAGCTGAAAGGACTTTAAGACATATGATTAATATGGCAAGTTTGTGAAGTCAATTCATTTAAAATAAATAATGATAGGTTTCAACATTTGTGCATCCTAAGACTGCATATTTCCGTGAATCTCTCATGGAGTTAAATGGGCCCCTGTTCTCCACCTGAAATTATAACATCAGCAAATTGTACCTGTGTCAGTTCTGGCATGTTACAAAATGTCTGCCCTGGGACAACAGGTTTTTATGTTGAATCCCGGTTGTGGTGCATTGAGTCCATCTCTTTGACTCTCTGTAACAATGAGGCTGGGGGTAGTGTCTTTGTTGACCCTCATCAACTCATTACAATGCCAAGGGAGGCCCTGCAGAGCCAGCTGCGGACTGAGGGAGTGGTCAGCATTTAGCATACTATGGCTTTAGTCATTATGGGGTAAATGCAGAAAATTCAGTGGTCAATGGCCTTTATTTAAATGTTTAAAGTATGTAAAACTGTTTTTATGTAGGTTTATGTGGCTTCTGTCTTATGCAGATTTTTTGGAGATTGGGATGACAAATCATGAGATTTAGTCCTGTAAGTAGCCTATTTTTTTAACTTGGCAACTGGTGCCCTATTAGTAGCTGTGAGTAGGGCTAGTGGCAGTGTAGTTGTAGTAATAGTTGGGTGGTAACGTACGACCTAAGTAAACAGAGACTGAGATGATGAAATAGATGCAAAAGATGCAATCTAGATTCAGTTAAGGTATACCAGAAACCTAACCTCTCTATAGCTTTTGGGCTATTTAAAGCAAGGTCTAAAATATTAATGCTTAAGTAGGGAACGTGTTCAAATTGTCATGACTTAAATTAAGCAAAAACATCTTGGAGTCACATTTCAATTTTGCGCTCATTATGGTGGTAGCCAAGAGCCAAACTGAACTGAAATTAAATAAGAATATAGTGTCCGCACTGTTGAAGTGTCACAAAGTGTTAAGTGTTAGTTAAAACAAGTTTCTTGTAAGACCTACCACACTGTCCCATAGGCTCCCGTCCCGATCTGCTTCAGGTCTCGGTACCGCTCCGGGACCTCCCACGCGGTTCTGTTCACCTCCTGCCGGTAGAAGCCCGTCCTGCTGGAGCGCAAAGCCATAGCCCACCGTGAACGAGGCCTGGGCAAGAGGTGCGACTGTTCTGCTACTGAAACTCTGTGGACAACATGAGCAGTTTCTCAAACTTCTAACTTTGCGTATTCACAGAAAGAGGCGAATTCCTTCAGACGCACCAGGGACACATCGGCACACCCCCCTCGCGCATTGTTTTGGCGTCCCTCCTGTAGCCTTGGGTAGTCTCTGGGTGTGTCCACAATGAGAAGGGACAGCCTCAAACATCTTCCCACCCTCGTTTAATCCACTTGTTCCTACTTTGCGTTTGTTTCAGATAATGTGTCTGGAGTGACTGCCAATAGAGGGCGCACGTAGTTATCAGAAATAATACCACTTAGACTAAATTATGTTACTTAACATAGCATTGCCCGGAATAAAATGGGTTGCACGAATATTCGGAGCCTGTTCCTAAAAAAAGTATATTCGGAGCCTGTGAAAAAAAATGTTGTTGTCAATGGCGGTTGCTGATGCAGACACAAAGGGCTGAAGTTCACCCGAGATACGGAGGTCATGGTCCTGCTAAACAACGGCTTTTGTTACTTACAGTTAGTGTTTTGCACCGTAAAACTATTTGAACTATAAAGAAAATATAAAGAAAACAGTATCTCACAGACCAGTGAAGGACATATCAAAGCGGATCTGTCGCAATATTGGACAAATCCATTTCTGACTCGTGGTGGTGGTATAAATAATTGTATTGTTTCTACTGAATGTGCTATGGGTGTTTAAGGTGTGGGGCAATATTTTAGAAACTAAATAATTTCATGAATGGGAATATTATAGATCTTCAATTAATTTAAGCAGCTAAAATCGTGTGACCTGGTTCTGTACTTCCACCACCAGAGGTCAGTAAAAGCTCCCAAGTAAAACCAGTTTACTGTAGTATGTCATTGCTCTAGTTCAACTAACATCATTTAAATATATATCCTTGCTAAATAATCAATCAGAGACATACTGGTATTAAAAAGATTTGAATTTATTTCTCCCAGGCCAAGACTTGTAGATGGATGAAGGCGGGCATTCACCTCAGGTAGTCGTGGCTACGGCAAAAGTACATGCATATCCAAGTACTCAAATACACACAGTACATACATACAGTTATAGTATACATTCAGTTTGCAGGTACTATTCACATTCACCATTTACATTGCCCATTTTACACCGAACATTCAAAATAAATCCCAAGCTTTGACACCTCAAAACGAGACAAACTATAATGTCAGCAAAAGTGAGTAAAGGCTACAAGAAAATCTTCAGACTGTACCACCAGAAAAACAGATTTAGCTCATAGGTAGCTTTTTTGTAAATTATTTGTTATTTTCCTGTGTTGTTGAAATGAATGTTTCTAGATTACAAATCTCCACAAAATATCAAATTAAAATTTTCCGAAATAATACTGTAATCAGCCATTAGGTCTTAGGAATTGTATCTGAAATGAAATACATTACTTAAACATTTAGTGATATGAAAATACTAAACTTGCATACATTTCACATAGTTTTTCTCTACAAATATTAAGTGTTTTTGAAACTAATTATTAAACTCCTTTGCATGAAACCTGAAGTGCATTACATTTCCATTAGGTAGTCATTTGTTTTAATAACCAGAGTTAAGTTCATAACAAATATTTAACTTCTTGGCTGTCTGGTGTAATTGAAGTTTGTGTTCACACTAGCTAAATTCCTTTGGTAGAGCGAGAACACATATTTTGAAAAAAAAAAAAAAAAAAAAAGAAAAGAAGCTGTTTCCAAATGACAACTTATTCTTTCTGAATGAGACCCATAGATGTGCAGTTGGATAATTTTTGATAAATAATATTTGATACAAAGAATTACAGATAGTGTTAAAATCTTTGTTGTTATTACTGCTTAATCTTGTGACATTACAATCAAACCAGTTGTAAACAAACATGTGGATTGCAGTTACTATGTGGATGAATTAGTTAACAGAAAATGAGAAGTTTTCAAGAGTACACACAGACAGACTTACAGTCATATATTTTGTTAATATGAGCTTGGTTCATGCAGTAGAGTATGATAGATAATTGCTAAGCAGTTTTAGTGATAATGGTGTGGTATAGCAGCAAGCCATTGATATACACTGATCAGGCATAACATTGTAAATAGGGCTGCACAATATCACAATCAAATCAAATGATCAAATCACAAAGACTAAAATTATTTTGATAATAGAATGTCCTCTCCAAAGAACAAAGACAAATCTTGTTCTCAACAAACATGTTCTGAATTCATGTGATTCTTGTATTAGTTTCATAGTATAAGATTAGCTTGTCATATTTCAGTCTTCTCTGAAATGTTAATACCCCTGGAGTTGTTTGCAATGTGAACTCTGAGCTGAATCCTACTTTTTAAACATGCACTGAAAATTTTATTGCAATTGCAAAACTTGTCACATATTTGCAATTAGATTTTTTACCAACATTATGCAGCCCTAATTGTAAATACCTAAATATACAGCCCATAAAAACAACAGATTAATTTTCTTGTGGTAAACACACTGATTGGTACAATTGCTCCCAGCTCTTTCCATTCCGTCTGCCTATACGCTTACAATGCTATGGCTGGCTGTGTATATATTCTAAAGCCATTGTAGTTGATGATCCACATGTACTGTCACTTTGGAAATACTAGTGTGCATTTTTCATTTCATTTCATTTTTTGTGTAAACAGTTTAAGTTGCATCCTTGTATGAATCCTTCCATTCACAGACATCCCTGAAGTCCAGCTTTCTGATCCATTGGAGATTGTCCCAGTATTTTGCTCAGATTAACCTGTAGAAGGCGGTACTGAGCAGGGCATATTCTTGGCCTTGGTCATAGGTTCATAATAATACTCATGGTCCAGTCTTCCTCTCATTTGAGTCCATAGCCCTTAGAGGCTTATTGCTCTGCCTGAAGACTCTCACCGCTGCAGACTGGAGTTTTAAAACTGTTCACCTCTTCAAAAACCAACTCTGTAAACATATTAAAGAGCATTACTGGATAATGGGGATACTGTGTATTTAGTCCGAGCAAAGGGTTATGATTACATTATCAAAAGATGTTTAGAGTCATCACATTTTCAAGACAATTTGAAGACAGCATTTCCTAAGACTCCAACTCACTCGCTTACACTTCCCCAAAACCTGAGTTGCACTGACACATCACTGTGCTTAAAGTGTACTTAAAAATATGCTGAGATCCATAACTTTATAATGAAGCCAACTCTCCTGAACCTCAAACACAAATGCAAGCTTTAATGCTTTCACGTCATCGTTTGAGAAGCTTAGTGAAATGTGGAGTGTTAGTATATTCATTGTATTTATTTATTTTTGATTAAGTAATGCAATAAACATTACCTAAACTGTTTAAAAGGTATAGTTCATAATGTAAGTCTGTTAATCCAATAACTCACTGTTTCTCATTCTGTGATATGTGTAACACTGGTTGTCAGTTTTATTCAAATTTTGTTTGCCTTTTTGATTAGTCCATGTTTAGAACTACTCAAGTCATTTTGTAGTTTAGACCAGGGATAGTCCTGTTTTAGACCTGGTTTAGATCTGGTGGTACAATGTATTTTCTTAGGTGGTAAAATCTGAGAACCACTGCAATAACTGGTCTCTATGCAGTCCATCCTTCCTTTTTATTGTAGTAATTCTGTGTCATACCTTTCCATTCCTCTAGGGTGCGGTCTTTGCTCTCTAGAGTTTGGTCATAAGGTGGGGCTTCGGGCTCATCCTCTGGATCATGGTACTGTGAGAAGTAAGGGTGAGCCAGCGCTTCACTCGCAGAGATCCGCCCATCACAGTCCAAAACCAGCATCCGCTTTAGGAGGTCTACGGCTGTGTCAAAACAGACCCAAAAGAACAAAGTATTGAACATGGAAGTAGAAATATCCCTTTAAAACCATCTGAAAGGCTATTCTGCATCATGTAGACAACAACTTGAGACGCAGTGGCCTCTGTGAATTAAGTTAAAGACTTTGGTAATCAAATCAACAGTAAATCGATCACCTAGTGGGTTTGCGCCTCTGAAGATCTTCTCCAAGTCTTGTGGGGGCATGTAGGGCAGAGACTGGATGTATTTTTGTGCCTGTAAAGAAGCAAAATTTGGTTAGCGATTTGTCCATTTAGCATTTTTCAGGCTTTTATAAAACCTTTTGGCAAGTGAGTCTTAGCATTAAACTAAATAACATGATGCCTGTGTAGTCCTTCAGTCGTCCAGGTTTCATGAAATAAATGATATGAAATAGAAATATGCTGTTACACTGGGGTGTGAAGCTGTTTAAATGAGCCAAATAACAATCGCTGCTAGCTGTTAGTCAATTTGGGTGCAATTTGAGCACAAGTCCTGGGAAGATGAAAAGCAAAACAAGCGGGATTACTCAAATATGAATAAATTAAACAATAGTCCATGTTTTTGATGAAGAATATAATGGGTTTAAAAGCCCCAAAAATATTAAAGACCTGTATTTTATTTTATTTATTGTGACTCCATTGAGATACAATATTGCTTCTTCCAGGGAGTCCTACTGTTCTTTAAGCATTTACTGATGAAATGTCTGTGTAATCCCTCAGTCGTCCAGATATGATCCATAGGAGTGAAGATGGTTCGCTGCTCATCCAAGCTGCTTCTTTAGTTCTGGTCAGATTGCTGGTGGACACTGCCTTATATCTATCTGAAGGGAGGAGCTAACTACACTGAAACTAACACACCTATTCTTTACTGTTTCCATTTATTAGCTAGGTCTATTGAGCTACCTTAAGTGTGAACTGTGCCTGAGTTATATTTTGCATAATCATTCAGGCCCCTAATGGGTTCTTTCACACCCATTAGCATACTGGCTAGCCCTGTCTTTTCCTGGTTTAGATTTAGGTCTGAGGATGGAGTTATAAATAGGAGATAGATGATGTCTAAGGCCCCCATTCCTGTTCAAAGATGGATTGTCTTTCCTAACAAAACTAGTCTCTTTAACTCCCCTCTCAAACCATTTATTTTCTTTGGCTAAGATCTGTACCTCACTATCTTCAAAAGAGTGGTTAGTGGCTTTGAGATGGAGATCTCACGACGGTGTTGATACACTCACACTACCTCTGTAGAGAATGTATCAACACCATCACAAGAGCTCCTCAGGACCCCAATCTGCTGTACATCTGCAGTCTTCACTACACTGGATAGAGTATACTCCATTCAATCTGCTGTACATCTCCATCTCAAAGCCACTGACCACTCCTTTCAAGATAGTGAGGTACAAATCTTAGCCAAAGAAAAGAAATGGTTTGCGAGGGGAGTTAAAGAGGCAATTTTTGTTAGAAAAGGCAATCCATCTTGGAATAGGAATGGGGGCCTTAGACATCATCTATCTCCTTTTTATAGCTCCATCCTCACACCTAAATCTAAACAAAGAAAACGATAGGGCTAGCCAGTAGGCTAATAGGTGTGAGAGCATCCATTAGGGGCCTGAATGATTATGTTAAATATGACTCAGGCACAGTTCACACCTAAAGTAGCAACAGACCCACAAACTGAAACTGTAAACAATAGGTGTGTTAGTTTCAGTGCAGTTAGCACCTCCCTTCAGATAGATATAAGGCAGTGTCCACCAGCAATCTGACCAGAACTGAAGAGGCGGCTTGGATGAGCAGCGAAACGTCTTCACTCCAACAACTTTTTGTCCAGTTGACAGATTTGAATGTTTCTTTTACTATTTACAGATGAACAGAAAGCTAGTACAACACAGTATATGTGGTTTCTTGTAGAAGAGTTACATGTAGTATAGCAATAACAATAAATTCTTATCTGACACTGCTTTCATTTGTAGTGACAAAGTGTTTCTAGAGGTTATCCATCACACCCTGCAGTGGCACATACAGACAATTCACTTAACTACTGTATCCCCTGAGGCTAATCAATCACGTCACTTACCAGGTTAGCAGGGGATGGCCATTGATTTAAACATTATCAAACTACACCCTCTCTTTAAATCCATAGATTTACACTACTTACATGTTCAGAGCAGATTTTTTGCAGCAGATCTGGCGTTGGTGTCCCCACCACCTCCATGATTCGTTTTAACTGGTCAATATCTAATTTCATAATAGGTTAAGGGGCAGCTGCAGTCAAATATGATAATGGTTAGAAAATGCATTTAGATATATGCAGCAAAAAAAGTCTGTGGATATTTTGAATAATCTGCTTTATTATATGATTTCTGAATATGAGTAACTGAAATTACCCAATGATTGTATAGTTATTTGTGCAGGGAAAGCCCAATGGCAGTGCTTTATCATCATTTTAAAAACATATTAAAACCTTGAAATCATTAAAATTAGCATAACCATACATGTGACAACCAACATAAGTCACACCATAGCAACTATACAAGTTGTGTTCGATCTCAGAGTAGTAGTGGTGTAGTAGTTATAGTATAGTAAGTATAAATATTATTTTATGAAAGGATACAGTCAGAACCAGGAAACAGGACCTTTCCTTTTATAAGCTCTCCCATGATGCATCCCACTGACCATATGTCAACTGGAACACAGACAAAACAGTTTTATTCATTTATACAGTGCTCATTCAGAACAGGATTTACAGCAATTTCCTCACCATTTTGGTTGTAGTGCATCCAGTTGAGCATGATCTCTGGCGCTCTATACCAGCGAGTGGCCACGTAACCCGTCATCTCATCGTCTGTCTGCCGGGCCAGGCCAAAGTCTAGGATCTAAAAATCACAATTCAATTCATTTGTTTAAGAGAATCATAATCATCATAAATTATAATCATAAAGAATCATACAGCATATCATAAATAGTGGATCTTACTCTGAGTTCACAGTCCTCATTCACCGCAACATTACTGGGCTTTAGATCCTGGGAAGAAAAACAATGCAACTCATGTAGGAAAAAAATATATTCTCAATGAACCATGCTGTGTGTGATTTATTTGACCTTATAAGGCTTATTATGTTCTTTATTAATAATACATATTTGCAATTACCCCAGTAGCATAATTGTTGCTTTTATTTGTGATGGTTATGTGTTTAATGATTTATCGGTTCAAGCAACTGAATAATTTCCTCTGTGGAATAATACAGTGTTCTGATTAACTTATCTTTGTTTACGTCAAGATAAGTAGTGTGCTAATTTTGTAGAAGAACAGATAAATTATTTGTATTTAACATGAAATAAAGAAAATGAAACAACTGACTAACTTCATGTGACATATAGACGCCAGCAGACATTTTTACAGCACATGCCCCCTCTTGTTCAACTATAAAGATTTAGTATGCACGTTTTCTACCAGATTACGGTAAAATAAATATCAATCACTTACTCTGTGTATTAATCCTGCTGAGTGAATGTACTGTTCGACAGGCCATGGGCAGGGCAGCGGTACAGAGGAGGGAGAGGAGAGAAAGAAGTCAATAGGTCAATAGAGCAATTCACCAGAGCAGCCTAAAAAAAAGTGCTCTGGTTTGCTCTACTGTAAAAGGGTGGGCTTGCTGGTTAATAATAACACAACACTGACATATACTACACAACATTTGTATTACAATAATATATACAAGTGGTTAGTCAAGTAATAGGTGGAAATACTGTAAGTAGTTATTGCATTTTTCCAATATTGTTACAGCCCCACTAGAAGTAACC
>JACM01020789.1:0-11790 GCA_000787095.1 Periophthalmodon schlosseri | reverse complement strand
CTGTCCACCTCCACCCACCCTCATCCATCTCCACCCACCTCTGCCCACCTGCCCCCACCTCCCTTCTCTTTCTGGAAATAAATAAAAAAAAAAAACAATTACGCTTTTCTGTTTTAGGCACTGCGAGAGGACGTAGACAGACAGATGGAGCGTGAAAAGGAGCTGCAGCACAGATACGGGGAGCTGGTGCTGGAGAGGGAGGCCTTAGTCAACAGTGGCCACAAGTTCTGAAGACGACTCTACCAAGACCAGACTCGTAAACCGCCGAATCTCACTCGTCACAGTGGAGGAAATGAAATGGAGTCATATGAAACGTGTAAATGAGAACATGATTCTTCCTCACGTCAAACAGATCATTCGGTTCCATTGGTAAATTACAATCTGAGAACTGATCTCAAAGTGTTGTACCTGCAGATCTCCAAACCCTTTGACATTACCACCAACTTCACTCTGAATTATTGTTTTGTTCTTGTGTGTCATCCAGTAAAGTTGTAAGAACTGTTGTCAATATAAATAAACATTTTATGAATTCAAACTTTATTTCAAAACAAGAAACGCACAATAGTTTTAACAAACAAAAAGAGCCATTCCGCTCCTCCCATAGGTGCTCTGTGAAAGAGGGACAGGGATTAGCATTTAATATTAAAATCCACACGACAACAAAAGGTAAATATCCTCTGGGATGTGCATATCGATTCGAAGTATTGATACTTGAAACATATACACACATTTACTTAAAGTGCCTATGACAGGTTTGGATGATTTTCTAATTTTGTCTTAAGTTGGTGAAATAAAACCTGTTGTAAATATAAACAGGTTTACACAAATCAAGAAGCAGAGTCCCACACTGATGACATCACACTGATGACATCACACTGGGAGCATTCTGTCCAATTTACACAAACACATTTTTTCAAATATTTTAAACATTATTTGACCAAAATAAAAGGTATTTTCTAATATTTTTATTGGTCAAATAATAATCTCTGACATTAGAGCAGTTCTGGCCCAGTGTAACACGGCTCGGTAACAATTATGGAATTCCCCAGTGTGATGTCATGTCCCACCAGGAAGTAAAATTTGAAACAACACAAAAACTGCCAGATTAGGAAATTTTTTAAAACCTTTTTAGTAAAACGTTAAATATAATGATCTTAACTGTTTTAGTCAAATGAGTCCAACCTGCGACAGGCGCTTTAATAAACACCTGCTGTAAACCCCCCACAGACCACACCACCTGCACGTGCTCAGACCACAGACCGAAGGCGTGGACTGAGTGAGTGTGACGTCACCACAGCGTTTGGATCCAAATGAAGCTCATCGAGGCCAGAGCAGGTATAGGGGCCAATGTGGAGCAGAGTTCCATATTTGGAATTCAGACGCGAGTATCATAGCAACCAAAGAGCCAATCTGGAGCGAGGCTGTTGAAGGTAACGCCCCTTCAACAGCAACTTAGCAACGCTGTCAATCAAACCTGTTGCTAATGCTAGCGGGAGCGAACACGAGTGAAGGAGGCAGCTGATATTAATGTTCATATCTTGAGTTACGGACACAATAGTGAAATAAAATGTTGGTATTAATCTGCTGTACATGATCCTGGGGTTTTAAGACCCAAATGACGAGTCTGACGGCAGCAGTTACAGAGAGAGGGGCCACATTTCATTGTAAAGTGAATTGGAGCCAGAATCGACGGAGCCAGAAGTGCGCTCATGATCACTTCCTGTTTGTAACGCGGCGGCTAACAGATTAGCTATGTCCATTTATATAAACCGTCTGTGGCCTGGGGTGTGTGTGTGTGTTTCAGGCGGGGCACGTACCATGTGTCTGTAGTTGTATCGTCGAATGGCCTCTCTGATGTGACAGGGCTGGAGAGCGCCACTCGGTGGATCTGCTGCAACGGCACAGCTCTGAAACGCCAAACATGTCACATCATATTTACAGTTTCCCCCAAAGCCAAAACACATTCTGCACGACAGTTTTAGCAGATTATAGTTAACAAACACAAACTTTTTAGTATTTTTTTACAGCACAGCAAAAAAAAAAGACCTTTTTGCGTTTCCTCTGCCTTGAGCGTCCATCCAGACTGCCATTGCCCTGCGACAGAGACTTTGTGGAGTGGGAGGAGCCAGGAGTGGAAGGGGGTGTGGCTTCAGGTGAATCTGGATCTTTCTTCACCTTAGAATGAATGAATTAAAATAAGTAACTAATTAATTAGACAGGCCTTTGTTTTATTAGCGCGTGGGAGGACACACCGCACCTCGTGTGGCGGCTGGTACTGAATGTGACTTGCACTGATCACATGACTGACGGCGTCGATCTTTGCCATCATCTCCTGCCTCACCAAAAGAGCCAGGTCCACAATCTAAACACAAAATGAAATTATTGTCACATTAACAACATTTAAAAGGCCCAATATCACACAAACTGACTCTTGTAGCTTTAAGTCATGTTCTAACATTGTTCCCTCCTCAAAAACAGACCTGGAGTTGTGTTTTGTTTCATTCACACATGTTTGAGTAACACTTTATTATTAGTCTGTCTACATCTCCAAAGCTCAAAATGCTCTGTTCCACCTTGTGATGTCATGAAGTGGTAGTTTTCAAGTGAACAGCTCCTTTTACCTTTAGTTCAGTAGAGATTGACAACTCCAGATCTGAAATGATCCAAATGATTCTAGAGAAGGTGTGTGGAGTTTAAAAACACAGTGAAGCTCCTGCTGTATTACCACTTGATGACATCACAAGGTGGAACAGAGTGTTTTCTGTTTGAAAGAACTCAGTCTAAATATGCAGGGTTGGGCCACATAATGGGCACAGCCAAATGATGTGACCCACTGCTTTTTATAATGTTTTAATATCAGTATCTCTATCAAACGTATGTGTGTGTTTTACTCCCAACTCTCTGTTCTAGGAGGGGTTTTGTTTGTTTGTTTGTTTGTTTGTTTGTTTCTTGGTTACCTGGGCGACTGTTTCATACGCCAAGTAGGACAGTATCTCCATGGCAACAGTGTTGGGCTTCAGCTCCAGGCTACTGCAGTCCAACCAGTCCCGAAACTTTGAGGCTTTTTTTGCTGGAGTCATTTAAATGAAACACGTTCACATTAATAATCACATTAATAAAGAGTGAGCGTCACCCTGTCCATCTCTTACTATGTACAAGAGATTATGCAGATAACATCACAGCCTTTGGAGGTGTATGAATGAGTGAAGGTGTATGAGAACCAATGGTGAGTAATGACCACAGACTGTGTAAAGAAGTGAGTGTGACGTCACCACAGCGTCCGGCTCCAAATGAAGCTCATCGAGGCCGGAGCAGGTACAGGGGCCAATGTGGAGACGAGTTCCATATACGGTTGCTCTGATACTCGTGGTCGGAATTCCAAAGAGTCAAACTGGAGCGAGGCTGTTGAAGGTAACGCCCCTTCCCGCCCGCACCGCTGGTTTAGCAGGGAGCGGTCACTTAGCAACGCTGTCAGTCATTTGTCTGTTATTAATGTTCACATCTTTACAGACACATGTAGAGGGTTAATACGAACATTTAAGACCAAAATGAGTCTGACAGCAGCAGGTACAGAGAGAGGACACAATGTAAAGTGAACTGGAGCCAGAGTCAATGGAGCCGCCCATGATCACTTCCTGTTTGGAACATAGTGGCTAACAGGTTAGCTACGTCCATTTATATAAACAGTCTATGTGTGAAAACAGCAGCTCCATGAACAAAAATGAGGCAGAAAAAAGCAAAGAAACACATTTAGTCTTTTGTTCTGTCAGTGCAGAACCTCTATTGGTGGTTTTCAGATTCTAGAATGTGATGATGTCATACTCCCAGATGGGGGCGCAAGAGCCAGTTTTCCCCATTGATTACATTGTAGTTTTCCATGAAATATCCAAAAGGTGAAGTCAAAAAGGTTGAGCCGTATCATTTCTATTAACGACTAGACCCAAGAACTCACTGTGTTACAACATAAATCTGTATTTTAACCTTATTCATTTTATCTGCCCCCGACTGTATTAAATATGACTTTCTTTTGGAATACTGTGATGTCATCTGTATTAAATATGACTGTCCTGTAGAATACTGTGATGTCATCTGTATTAAATATGACTGTCCTGTAGAATACTGTGATGTCATCTGTATTAAATATGACTGTCCTGTAGAATACTGTGATGTCATCTGTATTAAATATGACTGTCCTGTAGAATACTGTGATGTCATCTGTATTAAATATGACTGTCCTGTAGAATACTGTGATGTCATCTGTATTAAATATGACTGTCCTGTAGAATACTGTGATGTCATCTGTATTAAATATGACTGTCCTGTAGAATACTGTGATGTCATCTGTATTAAATATGACTGTCCTGTAGAATACTGTGATGTCATCTGTATTAAATACGATTGGCCGACAGAATGTCATGATGTCATCTGAAACCCGGCTATAGTCACGCGGTGCTTTTCAGTTCGTGCGTCTTACCAAAACTGAGCTGACGGCTCTCGCAGAACTCTGAATACTGGGCCTGGTCCATGCTCCGGGTCTGTCGCTCTAAACGCTGGAACGGGACACACATTATTAGCGCCTCGCCGGCTCACTCGGACCTCCACCTCCGGCCGAGTCCTGACCTCCAGACGCTCCTGTTTGACCGGGTCCGGCTCGGACTTCTCCGCCAGGGCCAGCAGCTCTCCGGTCTGGTCCATCCACAGCAGGTAGTCCTGGGCCAGCCGCTGCCTCCGCTGGGCCCCGCCCGAGGAACTGGAGCCCCACCTGTCTGCGCCAGCACATGTACCACACTGCTACACTTATTCAGTCTTTACAGGGGCTATGACAGGTTAGACTGATACTGATATTACTACTACTGCTACTGCTACTACTACTACTACTATTACTACTACTATTACTACTACTATTACTACTACTATTACTACTACTATTACTACTACTATTACTACTACTATTACTACTACTATTACTACTACTATTACTACTACTATTACTACTACTATTACTACTACTATTACTACTACTATTACTACTACTATTACTACTACTATTACTACTACTATTACTACTACTATTACTACTACTATTACTACTACTATTACTACTACTATTACTACTACTATTACTACTACTATTACTACTACTATTACTACTACTATTACTACTACTATTACTACTACTATTACTACTACTACTACTACTACTACTGTTAGAGCACTCATTTCACTAAAACACATCATTAACATCATTAGATTTAAGATTTGTCTAAAAATCTTAAAAGTTTTTTCCCAGTTTGGACATTTTTTCAGGTTTAAAATGTTACTTCCTGGTTGTAAATCATGACATTACACTGGGGAATTCCATAACTGTTGCCTAGCAACCATGTGGTACACTGAGCCAGAACTCCTCTAATGTCAGAGATTATTATTTGATAAATAAAAATGTAAGAAAACACATTTATTTTGTTGGAATCATGTTTAAAATAACAGAAAAATGTGTTTCTTGTGTAAATTGGACAGAATTCTCCCAGTGTGATGTCATCAGTGTGATGTCATCAGTGTGGGACTCTTTAAAACAGAGCTCTCTACTTCCTGTAATTTTCAACAATATTAACAGTATTTTTCAACTTTTCTTCACAAACTGCTTCTTAATTTGTGTAAAACTATAATTTATATTTACAACAGGTTTTATCCACCAGATTAAGTCAAAATGAAAGAATCCTCAGAACCTGTCGTACTCACTTTAATCTAACCAGAACCTGTCGTACTCTCCTCAGAACCTGTCGTACTCACTTTAATCTCCTCAGAACCTGTCGTACTCTCCACAGAACCTGTCGTACTCACTTTAATCTCCTCAGAACCTGTCGTACTCTCCACAGAACCTGTCGTACTCACTTTAATCTCCTCAGAACCTGTCGTACTCTCCTCAGAACCTGTCGTACTCACTTTAATCTCCTCAGAACCTGTCGTACTCTCCTCAGAACCTGTCGTACTCACTTTAATCTAACCAGAACCTGTCGTACTCTCCTCAGAACTCGCTCTTACCTGAATCTGGCTGCGGCTCATCGTCCTCCAAACTTTTCATGAGTTTTGATTTATAATCTCTGAACTGGAGGTATTTTAATAATCTCGCCACTTTTCTCTGAAACACAAACCAATCAAAATGTTTTAAAAGCCTCACGTTTATTCAAAAGATTCTTTTACCTTATCTCTCCTCATCACAAATATAATGTCTTCGGCTGAAATGACCCTTGACCCTCGCAGAGTGGCCGCCTCACTGGTCAGATGGAGCTGTAAACAGTTTTTAAAAATATTTGTGTTATTTGTACATTTCAAATTAAGCCGCTAAGACTTTCTCAGGTTTCTGTGAAGGATTAGAACTTGTTAAACTTTATCTAAACTATATTTTTAATGACTTAAAAGTCCAATATCACACAAAACTGACTCTTGTAGCTTTAAGTCATGTTCTAATGCTGTTTCCTCCTCAAAAACAGACTTAGAGTTGTGTTTTGTTTCATTCACACATGTTTGGAGATGTAGACAGACTAATAAAGGGTTACTCAAAGCTCAAAATGCTCTGTTCCACCTTGTGATGTCATGAAGTGGTAGTTTTCAAGTTAACAGCTTCTAGAGATTGGGAATTCCAGGTCTGAAATAATCCAAATGATTCTAGTGAAGGTGTTTGGAGTTTAAAAACACAGTGGAGCACTTCCTGTATTACCACATGATGACATCACAAGGTGGAACAGAGTGTTTTCAGTTTGAGAGAAGAACTCAGCCTAAATCTGCAGGGTTTGTGTGTTAAACATGTGTGAATGAAACAAAAGACAGCTCCAGGTCTGTTTGTGATGAGGAAACAACATTAGAACAGAGAACAGAACAGTGTGATATGGACCTTTAAGTTTGAATTTTATCACTGAAACATCATCAGGTGGAAGATGGTGGACGTTTTAAAGGTGTTTAAGGTCAGTTTTAGTTTTTAAAGACGAGTTTGTGGAGTCGTACCAAAGTGACGAGCTGAGAGTGAACGACATCCTCCATCAGAGCAGCTGTTTCCTGAAGAGGTCTGCGAGAGTCACCCAGAGCAAACCTGCAACAGAACCGACAAGACTGAGACCAGAACCAACGAACAGAGTGACACCAGAACCAACGAGAAGACTGAGACCAGAACCAACGAAAAGACTGAGACCAGAACCAACGAACAGAGTGAACCCAGAACCAACGAGAAGACTGAGACCAGAACCAACGAACAGAGTGACACCAGAACCAACGAGAAGACTGAGACCAGAACCAACGAAAAGACTGAGACCAGAACCAACGGACAGAGTGACATCAGAACCAACGAGAAGACTGAGACCAGAACCAACGAGAAGACTGAGACCAGAACCAACGAAAAGACTGAGACCAGAACCAACGGACAGAGTGACATCAGAACCAACGAGAAGACTGAGACCAGAACCAACGAAAAGACTGAGACCAGAACCAACGGACAGAGTGACATCAGAACCAACGAGAAGACTGAGACCAGAACCAACGAACAGAGTGACACCAGAACCAACGAGAAGACTGAGACCAGAACCAACGAACAGAGTGACACCAGAACCAACGAGAAGACTGAGACCAGAACCAACGAAAAGACTGAGACCAGAACCAACGGACAGAGTAACACCAGAACCAACGAGTAGAGTGACACCAGAGACTGAAACAGCATTTATTTACTTAATGCAAAAATAAGACAAAACTGATCCACACGTGTTATGTGGCTGTTGTCTCTCAAGAAACGACAGAACAACTTTTTGTAAATAAAAGTTAAAACATTCTGAGACTTTGAGTAGTTCAATTACATCCATTTATATGTCCACCCAGTACATCACGAGAACGACACAAGACGAGATTTTGACACAGTTCTTAAAATAAATTGCCTGGTTCAGTTCACATTTTTTTGGTCTTTTATATTTTGGTAGTAAATCCAGGTCTGTTTTTTGGAGCTACAGGAGACTCACCAGCTCTTAACCCTTTCTGTACAATCCAAACGTAAACACATGTAAACAGACTCATGACATCATTTTTCTCGTGTCTTGTAGCAAATTTGTCTCATGAAATCTTGTCCCATCCCAACGAACAAGTGAAGTTATTCTGTGACATCCTCCATGTTCATGCAGCCCCCCAAATTATAAACCACACAAACCACAACTGAAAACAAAACATGACTTGAATGTGCAGTACAGCCACACAAACTGTCCCCATGTTACTGCACTGTCCTGAGCTCAGTCCTAACATGGAGCTTCTCAGGACCTTCTGCAGACCAACCCTGACCCTTTGGCGGCGTCGTTCTACCGCCGTCCCCCAGGCCACGTTCTGCACATCGCTGGATAATGTTTAATATCTTGATTTATTGTTATTGTGTCAGAGGCAAAAATAGTTTCAATATTATCGTTTATCGTTATATATTCAATTCAACTCAAGTTCATTTCTGTATCACATTTAAAACAAAGAGCTTCTCATAACTTTTATGTGAAGCTCTTTGTTCAACACAAAACACACAAACAGATAAAACGACACAGATCTTTATCTTTACATCTTTGTAGCAGTGTGAGGGACGCACCGATCTGAAACTGGGATCTGTTATCGGCGCCGATAGTGAAACATTAGCTGGATCAGATATCGGCTGCAAATATCGTTTCAGCCGATATCCTGGATGATGTAATAAGACGATTTACAGGTCGTGGTCGGCCCAGAAAGTCTCATAATGTTTGAACTTTTATTTAAGTTGTTCTGTCGTTACTTGAGAGATAAAGCAGCTACATAACACGTTTAGATCAGTTTTATTTTATTTTTGTTTAAAGGAAATAAATACTGTTTTCAGTCTCTGGTATCGGTCGATATCGAGGATCGGCCGATACTTCAATCTATAGTATTAGAATTGGTGTCGGAACTGAAAAAGCTGTATCTGTGCGTCCCTCAGTGATACAGGGTGTCCATGAAGTCTCTTTACAACTTAAAAATGTCATTACAAAGGCAGTTGATAAAATATATGAATTAGATTAATTCTATTTTATCAGTGGTTATATAAGTTTTTAATCACGTTGCATTTTTGTATTTCTGGCATCCTGTTGATTAAAGAGGCATCATTTTGAATGAACCCCTAAGAAATGGCTCCTCCTCAAGAGAAGCACAGTGTGAATCTCTGGATTTGTTTCTATGGGGCTGTGTTAAAGACGTCGTGTGTGGAACAAAGATACGGGACATTACTGAACTAAAGCCAAAGATACAGATGAGACTGAACCACTGACGAGGCTCTGCTACAGCGACATGGCAAGAAATCCAGCCCCGTCTTGATGTGCTTCTTATGACTCATGGAGCCCATAAACGAGGTCAAACACTTTGGAAACCACTGATACAACAGAACAAGTTTGATTAATATATCTGATCAACTGACTTTGGAATAATGTTTCTAAACTGTAAAGACACTTCATGGACACCCTGTACATCGTGCTTTCTCGTGTCAGGCTCGTGTGGGCACCGGACCTGCAGGTTTGGTCACGTGATGCTGTGGAGACAAAAGCTCAGGACGTGAGCTGCTGACCACACTCGGGTCTGACCATCATTTGCATCCAGAAAAGCCACTTCCAGGACAGTACTGGCCACACAAGCCACATCCTGGGCCCATTTCCCTCTCCCATTTCTTTTGTCACAAACAGCTCCGGCCAAAACCAGGTCAGAGTCACAGCCGTCAGAGCCGCTGTGATTGGTTCAAAGTTCCTGAGGAAAGTGGCGTCTCTGCGATGGGCTGTGGTCTGCCCAGTGCTGGGGTCAGTTTGGTTTGAGCGGCTCTGACCACCACCAACAGCTCTGCACTGCACTGGGTGAGTACCACACACTAACCGCTCCATTTATTGATACTTTGCAGCTGATGTCATCAACAGTCCCTGGGAGTGGGATGCTAACTGTAAGCACTGCTCTGTCTGAGACTTTGTTAGACTTTAATCCGAGTTTTGTTTTAACACAATGTGACCATAAAGACTGACTTATCTAAGCAACAACAGGTGAGTTGATTTGTGCTTTAAACAAGTACTTATCTAAGCAACAACAGGTGAGTTGATTTGTGCTGTTAAACAAGTCCCTCTCAAATAACATTACAGTAAAAAGCTAGCATTAGCATTAGCATTAGTATTAGTATTAGTATTAGCCAACAGTTTTTCAGTGAGTCACTCTCACCTTTTTGTGTAAAATCAAACTCTTAAACAGGACCATGAGTTCGGACTGATCACAGGAAAATGAAAATGTGCTGTTTAAATCCATTTTGTATTGCTAATGTATTGCTTATTGCTAATGAGTAACTGCTGAACATTCCGCCACAGACATACAGGTAGAACACCCCCAGCGTGACATCACTACAAAGTATCAGTGCACAGACCTCTGCTTCACTGCTAGAACCTCTGGCACATTTGAGAAACAACAACTCAGCAGAAATATTTGAAAAAGTCAGGTCAGCCGCTGTAGAGGCTGTAGCTAAACACCAGGGTCGGAGGTTCTTCCCAACAGGATTTCTTCAAGATCCACATATTTTAGATCACTGAAGTTCAGACAAGACCTGTCACGAAAACACATGAAGAAACTAGATATATCGCTGAATATAGACGATAAACGATATTATTAAAAAACATTACGCCACTGACACGATAACAAGGTAAGCACCGATATAACATTGGGATCGATATCGGCGCCGATACTGAAACATTTTCTGGATTGAATATCGGCTTAAAAATATCGGTTAACAGTCGATATCCTGTTTGGACACATAAATCGATGGATTAAGACTATTTAAAAGTCATAATCAGCCCAGAAAGTCTCAGAATGTTTGAAGTTTTATTTACACAAAGCTGTTCTGTTACTTGAGAGAATAATAACAGCTCTGTAACACATTCGGATCAGTTTTGTCTCATGTTAATTTTGTTTTAAGTAAATAAATGCTGTTGTCAGTCTCTAGTATCAGTTCATATCAGGGATCAGCAGATACTTAAAGCTCTAATATCAAAGTCGGTATCGGAGCTGAAAAAGCAGGATCGATGCCTCCATAACAATAACCCTGATGCAGAATTTCCCGTAAAAACGACCCTCTATGTGCAGTATTATTCTGAACATGAGCTGTAATGAAGCTGTACATCGTTACGTCTCTTGTTTATTCTCATTCTGGTTTGTTGTCTCCAGTTTAGATACTTTCTGCTGCGTTTGACTTGCCATGGCATCAAATAGTCTGTTCGGCTCCACTCTGTTCTGGGGTAAGTTCAAACTACTGCACTGGGGTGTACTGTAGTATTGTGTAGTTCTGTGTAGTTCTGTGTAGTTCTTTGTAGTACTGTGTAGTACTGTGGAATACTGTGTAGTACTGTACTACTGTCAGTGATAAATGTTGTTAAAATATACATTCAGAATACTCATTTTGAGTACCTATAATCTGGTACAGTTACTCTTTCATTTGGTGATATCAGATTACAGTTACTTTACTAAACTCAAAGGAATACATGGCTTTACTTGAACACATAATTTAGGCTCAAACTGCATAGAATCAGTGAGATAAACATAAAACTCAGCTCTTGTGGTGAGGCAGGTGACATGTTTCCTTCTCTGATCAGTGAAGCAGAACAAACAGTGAAACAAACAAAGCTGTTTTTAAGCCTATGTTGCATCATTACTTAAACGTAACTCAATGTAAAAGTATTCAAAGTATTCAGAACACAGTACTCTGTTTGGATCATGTAACATAACACGTTACAAAACACATTTTACTGC
>KN483215.1:24091-34304 GCA_000787095.1 Periophthalmodon schlosseri | reverse complement strand
CACCAAAGACACACACCAGACACAGGGTCCAAAAACACCCCCCCCAAAGACACACACTCCAAAGACACACACCGGACACACAGCCCAAAAACACACACTCCAAAGACACACAGTATTTATATTTTTGGTTTGTGCTTGGGAGAGTTTACAGTAATTTATGCCACATCACCAACAATGTTACAGGAAATGGCAGGATCTTTCAGCCAAGCACTTTTATCACACATTTCTATTTGTGTGCTTATTTACGGCATGTGATCACTGCGCTGGAACTTCAGACACACACACGAGTTTTCCTTCAGAGCTGGAACATGGTTTGTTTGTTTTACACATCACGGAGCAGCTGCCAGCGCGTTAGCACTTTGAGGTTTTAATACGCAAGCGGCAAAAACTCAGAAAATTCAATCGGCAATCAGGAATCGCTTCGATATGTTCATGTACTTCCTGTATTAAGGCCCATTGTGTTAGTGTCCCAGAGCTGGTGCTTAAACCACAGCACTTAGAGGCACCAATACATTAATATAGCACTGATTGAAGCGTGTTTCTTTGGTAGAAATGACAGGAAATAGATGTTAAACATATCTGCTCTTCATCACTCTGAGCGTCATGGCAACGGGGCTGCGCTCCTGGACCGAGCCGCTCGGACCGCCTCCTCTGCTGTTCACAGTGTAGAGGTAGATTGTCTTCATTTGTGAAAAATATTTATCACCTCAAGGAAAAAATATACAGCGGAAAATACACGGAAATAACATGAAAAGCTCATACAAGTCACTTCTGCAGTATTATGTTAGGTTATTTCTTTTCCTGATTTTTCTACAAAATGTTTCTCTTGCTCCAATTCCACTGCAAGAAATTCACTTGGAATAAAGTAGTTTTTTTCCTGATGGAAGTCAGAGTTTAACCAGACCTGGGGCCGGCGTGAAGAGTATCCTGACCTGTTGGCCCCTGTTTATTTCCTGCGGGAGCATGTCTCCTGAACACGTCAGGTACAGCTGCTGGTACAAGATGCGTCGCCTCATTTCCACGTCAAGCATCCTCCTGAAAACTAGCAGAACAGGGACTTTTTATAACACCACTTATTTTTACATTAACGGCTGTAAATAGTGAGAGTCGTTTCTGTCCGAGACCGACGTGGTGCCAGCATTAATCACCCCGGCTCTTTTTATGAAGCAATCTCACTTTATTCATAAAGGATAACTGTAAGGCGCCATTAAGATGTCACACTATTTATCTTCCTTATAACCTGCCCATGGAATGACTTAGTCGTGGCTTGCTACAGTCGCCTTCCCTCCTCCACTGCTCTCCCTTTTGTCCCTTTGCCCTCGCTCACATATAAAATAATTGGAAATACATGGCGGCAGCAACAAGGGGGCAGTTTACGGGCCATAACAAGGCAGCCATAAAGTACAAAATTGCTCATTTATGGAATGTATGTGTGCGCTTATGCAAGAGATGCCGCCGGTATAGGGTATGGGTGCTTGCTTTAAAGGGGATCAAAGATGTGGAGACCAAACGCGGCAGATCCCGATGTCGATTTTCAGAATAATTTGGAGGTTGTAATGATTTATAAGCATGATGCATTGGTCAGTGATGGAGGATTAGACACATCATTAAGCTTTCTGCACAGATCATATGCGCACCATCTGAAAGGCAAGTGTCTTAGCCCACAACCACTCCAGCCAGTTAGGTCATAAAATATACAGTATGTGATTTATTACTTCTAAGGCCGTGCCAAGAGCTAACTGAAGAAGCCATGTTTTATGAATGTCCAGCGTGGTGCATTTGATGAACTGGTCACTGGGCTGAACTCGGGCAAAAAGGCGGGAGTTAATACCAATGGGAGCGCGCTGGACGGCCCCTAAAGCAGGTATTCTGACCGAGCTGTAAGCTGAGGTGTAGCTGTTAGCGCGTGGATGCTAACCCCCATTTTGATCTATCTGCAGGCACAATCTTCCATTACTGACGTATCAGAAGTTCACTTTTGGAGAACATTTTTCAAGAATATATCCTATTTTGGACGCTGGAATATGCACATAAACATCAGATTAAAGCCGGGGGATATAGGGAGGAAAAATGGAGAACAATATGTAGTTCATCATATGTCAGATTTGCTTACTATTGCAAGTTTGCTGTGGGTTATGTCGGCTTGCAGTATTTGTTCATTCGTCTTGGTCCTGCTACGTACAAAGGAGGTATGGGTGGCTGCACAACTTTGGGCCTTAGGTGCTGTTCAAACACCCAGAACCACGGCCAGTTATTAGCAAATGTGTCAGACGGACAACTCATTCATACAAAACAAGTTCAAGAGCATGTTAGCTAGTGTTAGCTAAAGCGAGGCATGGCTGATTATGGTCATTTTATCACATTAAAAGTAAAACATGGAACCATTAACAGTAAAGGTGCTGTACCAGATTTTTACTGTTTTAAAAATGTGACAATAAAACTGTTTATAATTACATGCAGAAAGCACAGAGCAGACTTATTTTGACGTTAAGAGCTACTTATGCAGCGTTTTTTACCGGACCAATTTTGCTCAAATACATGGAAACAAAATTGGACACAGCCACTTTAAGATACAAGAGTGTTCTGCGCCTGCAACATTTCAGAGCAGAGGTTTCTTTCATTCTGTAATGCCGAAAGGAAGCAGTTTTATTTTCTAAAGCCTGTGGTATCTTTGTCTGCAATTATATACAGGCCAATGAGTCATACATTAATAAAACACAGGTTTGAAGATCATGTTTTGTGTTTTGTTGTCATGTTAATGGAGTCAGAGAAAACCAAAAGCCTTCATACCTTACCTTACCTTAGCATACACACAATATATGAACAAATAAATGCATATTTATACATTTTAACATGAAGTAGTGCTACACTTCATTTCAACCAACTCAACAAATATCTAGTAACGTAAAGAGATGGATGCACGGTTAAAAGGCCACTATCCGTAACAATGTAGTTGATTGTGAGTATATGATCTGTTTTATAACCGCACTAGTTTTAATTAGTTAAAACGTTTAAAAAGTCAAAACGTGTTCTAAGACTCAAAACGAAAACCCTATAGTTAAAGATGCACAAACAGTGAAAATGGAGTAAAGATTATTTAGTGTCTGGATCAATATGCGACACAGGACAGATGAAACGGAGGACATCCGTGACTATCAGAGACAGCCCCCCGTGGGAACAACGCCTCGGGCTCCGAGCGGAGAAGACGACACGCAGGGGCAGAGCACGCCGTCCATCAACGGCGCCCATCAACACATTTCACCGTCATGGTCTGAAGTGTAGCATCCGCCAATCTTATCATCACACAACTCAGCGCCTCTGATCAGCGGAGCGAACCAACACGTCTTTAAACCTATAATCTATACAGTGTAATAGTCTCAACAGCAGACAGTGCACGGCCACAGCAGAGCAGTGCAATCCAAAGGGAGGAGTGAGATACGGCTGCAGTGATACTTATGTACAGCACCTGGAAAACTAAAGGGTAAAACTAATGTAAAAATACTAAAACACTGACACTTATGGTTGGGGTTAGAGTTGACTTTCTGAAACCTTTATTTCTGACACTTGGTCCAATCATTGTTAAAACTACTACTTGTACCAGTTACAATACGACTGCTTTGATATGATAACACTAGGGCTGTTATGGAAGCTGCTGCGATTTCAACAAATGCCCACACTAAAACAAAAGTTTTACACTAAAACAATAGTTTTAGTGTGGGCATTAGTGGGCGGCAGTGGGGCGGCAGTGACTCTATACTATATATCGATGGTTCAAGGTTCACTGTAAATAATATTTATTTATTCAGTCAGCTAGTGTTAATCATCTTCAGTGTTTTTATTGTAAATATGTCTTTGACCTGTGACCCGGAAATCCTTTGTCATGTGACCCCAGTTCCACACCAGAGCGGCTAACTTAAAGCTAACTAAACTAAACACGCCCAGTTAGTCATGGTGTCATTGTGGAAATGCAGCCACCAGACTCACATCTGTGCTGCTTTTTGGACAGTTATCGCTGTTAATGCTGCAAGTTTTTTTCAATATTGTTTTATGCTCTGGACACTTTAACACAAAAATAACCTTTACCCTACCTACACTACAATGTTTTAGTTTCACCGTGGCTCTTCTAAGTAAATGGTCAAAAGGATCGCTTTTCCTGTCTTCATTTGAAGAGCGCAAAACATATTGTCAGAGAATTACAGAGTCAGTGGTGCAGACTGGCAGGCTTGCTTTTGTCTGTCTACCATAGGGCAGCTGTGGCTAACGCAGGAGCTACCGTCACCGAGTGTCGAGGCAGTGAATGCAATGAAGCGTTATGGGCGTCTTTAAAAGTGCTTTATAAATCCAACGCACCATTTCTTCACAACACGTCATAGTTTCTTCACTGCGTCGTAAGGTGTTTTTTTTCCTAAACCTTCTGCTTGTTGGGAAGTGAACCAAAAAACACAGAAACTATTTGGAGTTTTTTTTGTGGGGTAGTTAATTGGAAACAAAAATCATAAAATCCCAAACCTCTAAAAGTGTTTATCTTTGTTTTCATCCCTTCTTCTAACCCTTTCATTAAGTCCTTCCATCACAGCCAGACAATTCTGCAGGTCACAATACTTTGGCGCTGGGTTATCTCAAACTTAAATTGTACTGCCCTTGTGTGTCTGTGTATCGACCGCATTTGGCCACTGTAGCTTTAGGTTATGATATTACCCAGCGCCCTTCTCTGATTAAGGTTTTTATCTCAAGCCACAGCTGTTGTGAAGATCATATTGTGGCCTGGGCCACTTTATTGGAGCCCTGGGAAGTGGGGCCCACATCTGCCATGGGGGAGGAAAAATAATAACAGGCTGGGCTTTTACAATGTTTTTCTTCATTTGCTTTAAGTGACTTGTATTGCACTGTTTGGAATAGCCCCACACACACCAGTGATTATGCTGTTTCTCATGCCAGGTTTGTAGTCACCCTGTGAAATAAAGTCTCAGATCCCTGGTCCCGATCACCAACACTTTGAACGTTAACGTCTTAAAGGTGCTGAAGCTCTTTGTATTAGTTTTAAAGTGTAACTAGTGTGATTTTTGGGTGATATTTTCAGTTAAACGTAAGTCTGCTCCACTTCTCATGTGAACACTGATTTGTTTTGTTTGTTTAGGTTGTATTTGACTAAAAGGGCCAGTGGCGATGGAAGGTTTGATGCAGACAAGGAGTGCATTGAGTTCAGTTCGATGTTTATTGTTGTGGTTGATGTTTAGTGAAGCAGTTATTTCAAAAGTATGAAGTTGTGAAAAGTCTCAATAGGATTTGGATATTTGGAAACTCCAATTTTATTGTAATAAGAATATACGCATTTTATATGAGACCCTTTCATTTCTAATCATATGATGCTCCGGGTCTTAAACTTTCTTAGTTTGCAGATCATTTGAATGAAAAAATGATTTAAATTTAAAGGCGGATTATGTACGTTTTCTGGTGGAAGAGCTGGCACCTGTTTGTCTAATAAAAATGGTATTGCTTTGCTTGAATGTTGCGCAGTATGACATAAACTTACCCACCTTTCACTTTCTAAATTATTGGTGGAGTCACTTGGTTGTCTCCATATGCCTGTACTTTTATGACATTTTGTGGAACATTCCAGGAAAACCATCCACACCTCCATGGAGAAAAAAGGTTCCGAACCCTCCATCTCTAACTTACATAGCGCCCCTTTAAATGTGACTTCTATTTATTAGCTTGCCACTGCAGCGTACCTGCCTCTGCCTTCACCGTTCTTACTTTTTTTACACATAAAATATCTTAAACGCACATTTGGACTAAATATGCAAATCCGGGCTTAATCCAATATGTTTTGCAGTGTGTGAAGTTGCACTCTAAATCGCTGAGGCTGTGACATTTTGGGTAAGACTCCTTGTTTGCTGTGATGGCTGGCAGTGCCACTAAAACAGTCTATTTGGCACCTTTTTTCTTGGGGGATGTGCAGGCTCGAGTCGCTCAAAGCGTCTCCAGCTCATTATAGAGCACAGGGCCAAGGTGAGGAAATGAGTTTAGTGCCTAACCTCTGCTCCGGGGCCGCTCACCGTAGACCCCTATTTAGCACACTGTCGTCCTGTAAGGCCGACTGCGTCATTATCGCATCCACCGTTGCCACTCATTAGGAAGTAGAAGGGAAAAAACTCCACATTTAACACTGTATTATATATTTTTTTTGAATGAACTTATTCCACTGCCAAATCCAGGTTTTAAAGCAGACTGAAAATCTAATTGTGCCTCCTAATTGTGCCTTTAGGAGCTCTGGGTAAATCAGCTTTTACCCGTAGTGAATGATTAGTCAAATGAAGTGTTTTCGTACATAACTGCGAGAAAATTAAATGTTTTGCAATAAACACATACAAAGTAAAGGTTACACAATACCTCCCTTTACAACACGAATCATTCTCCAAATGATATTGCCTCAGAATGTACTAGTAGAGCTATGCTGAAAATCTCACTTTTTGCCTAAATCTCATCCTCCAACAGCCAAATCCAGTGGTTTTAGACAGCGCTGAATATGAAATAGTCCCAGCCTTATCCTCCCAGTGGATCAGGTAAAAGCTCGGTGAAATATTGCTTTAAGTTCACAGAAAGTGAAGGTTGTACAGAGTCACATATAGTTGCACATTAGTCTGCCTTGCTGACTGGCTCCCTTTAAAAATAAACCACACGTGCCCTATCTTTACCACATTAAAGGACATACGGAGAGTCAGCAGTGTCCCGCCTTGGAGCGCTCCAAATGTGCTAAGTGTGGAACCATCCCACGACCTTTATGTCCCCCAGAAGGTCACTGTCCTCTCACATGTTCAAACTAATGACCCACAATATCAGTCCAAGTAATTGATCTAAACACGAGCTGATGGCGCGCTTCTCCGCCGCTCTCCTCTAGGTGGCAGCAGAGATCCACAGTGTTTCCTCTGAAGGGTTCACGGAGCGCCCCACTGCTGCTGCACCACGCGGGGCAGAGTCACCGTGTGTCCACAGAGCTCGGCAGCAGTGGAGAGCCAACAAAGGGATAAAAAGAGGGGCAGAAAAGAGGGGCAGAAAGAGGCTCAGATGTCTTTGATTCACGCAGATATACACTAGGCCAAGGTGCCATTTTCTTTCACACGTTTTTCTTTGCTCTTATCTGGGAGTCTTTGTGCTCTCTCTCTCTCTCTCTCTCATCTTGCCTGACTGTTAAACTGCCGCTGTGCAGTGTTTTTGAGAGTCAAGTCCCTTTCAAACGTCCTCATCGGAAACGTGGCCATGAGAATAGAGCAAATAGATTTTCATGAGGGATATTTGGGGGTAACAGAATAGACAGGGATACATCAATCTGAAATATACCAACACTCAAATATGTATCATTGAAGAGCTGTGAACTCAGGTGAGTTGAGAAATACATGTGGCCACTACTGCTACTACTACTACTACTGCTGCCATACTACTGTCTGCTGTATGCTTTGTCCAAAAGTGCATTTGCCTTTATGAAAAAAGTCAAATGTAACTTGTAATTAAAGTACCAAATAATGTGATTTCTGAGTATTGTAGAATCTGAGATATTTCATTTTTAGATTAAGATGACTGTCTTTGCACTGAGGCCATTTGGAGACACATAACCACTTTTACACGTTCTAAAGGTGTGTCCTTACTCCTGACTATCACCACTGTATAAATAGCCTGCCTGAACTCCTGCTGTGATAAAACCATTAGATAAATGACATTTTTGCCGCAAGGCGGTGATGAAAAACATGTGGGTTATAGACTGTACACTATTAGCTCAAACAACACTGACTTTGTTGTCTCTCTGGCGTGTTCCCTCCTGCAGGCTGCAGTGGTTTCTGGGTTATCGTTTGCGTAGGGGACTTTTAACAGCCTCTACATGAACAATGGTAAATTATATTCACTCTGTGCAGATCATTTGATGTTTCCATGCCTCTGATTCCGCACCTTTTCCTTCTTGTGAGGAGATGCTTGGAAGGGTTTTGATCAGCAGACGCAGTGACAGTGTGGGAGAAGAATGCCGCTGCTTTAAATGCTATATATACTTTCAAATGTATCGTGTTTGCATGTTTTTCCAAAACTTCTGCATTTCACTTCCACAAATCTTATCACAACTGTATCAATTTCTAACATTACATTATTATATTTATTTATTTATTTTTTAACATAACTGCTTGTGAACGTGCACGCTTTTTAATAACATCTGAGAAATTAAAAACATAAAATAAAAACCATTAACTTTTGCATTACTCTGTCACCGTGAGCTGGTTTACAAACTCCATTGCATTATTCTTCCATAGACTCAATAAAGTTTGATTAGATTTCATTTGTTTTCCCCAGCAAAAATAATGGGAATTACCTGTGCCCCTTCACAAGCGCGTGGAGAATGACTGTATCTAATGAATTAGTGTGTCTGAGGCGCCAGGCAACAATAAGTTCCTCCTCTGCAAACTTCATTACAAACCTCTTCCTCTCTTTCTCTGCAGCCTGTGCCTTCTGTGCCTGTGTTCTGGTGCCCACAGCTCCGTGTGCAAAACCAGGTGATCATCCACGCTTCACAGGCCCCAAAGCTTTCCCCATTATTGTCTGGGTTCCCAAAGTTCAGAGAGCCATATTGGGGTGCAAATTGTGGGCTGAAGCATGGCGGCTGTGAGTGGAATCAATTACACCATGTATGACACACATCAAAAGACATAAGGAAAGTGGGCTAAGTTGATAAAGAGGTTGGCTGACAAGACGTATTCTTCCAAGACAAGCCCGGGGACACGCTTCTCTCAGGTAATCTTAAGTGTAAGGAGATAGGCAGCTGTACCGGTCAGAAAGGCGAAAGCAATGAGAACGGAGTTAATTAAGTGTCACATCGCAGCGAGGATGAGCGTTAGTAGTGAGACCAAAAAATGCTTTTAAATAAAAAAAATCCCAAGTGGTTTTGGGCGTCTTGTACTATTCGGGCCATTACACTAGAAGTATGAGGCGAGCTGTGTGTATCCCCTACGTCTCTTTTTAATTAAAGAACTATTTACTGCAATTTTTCCAGCTAAAACCACATGGATAGATGAATATAGCCACGTACAGATCATAATCAAACACACATACGGTCTGAGTTTAATATGTATACAGTGCTTATGGGTTCATTTGAGGACTTTTGACCACGTAAAAGGCGTAATATTTTATTTTGAATTGTTAATCGCTATGGCAACGCTGATAGATTTTTTTTCGAAACCCACGAATAGTAACAACCGTGCTAGAAAATGCTTGCCCGTATTACCTAACAGCACAACAGTAGCGTGGTGGTGGCATGGTAAGTGTAATTATGGTAATTGCGTGTTAGCTGCTCATAGAAACACACATCTATCATGTGTCAGGGCTGTGATTATAACAACCCCGTATCCTCACCTTCATCTCCATGATATGATCACGTGCACGGTTAGATTTAAGTCTGCTTTCAGTTGTTATTTATATTTTTATTCTTACATATTTTTTTATTCTCCTGCTGGTCTTGTACCCTGCGTTGCAACACTGAAATTTCCCCAGTGTGGGACAAACAAAGGTCCTCATCTTCTCTTCTTAGCCCATTACTGTACTGCAAGCGCGACCGTTACGCTATACTTTATTTTAGCCAGATGGAATGCTAAGTCCAGAGGCAAAATAAAGATTTCTTTTTTTTTATTTTTTATATGTGACGATGAAAATGTGTTTGTAAAAATAACTTCAAACTTACATGTGGGAAAATACAGTTTATCACACAAGCTAACAACATGTAAGCTCACTCAGTGTCTGTACTCAGTCTGCGTGATCAAAACAACAGTAGGCGTTGTTTGGCTCAGGAATAATGACTCACCCATGAAACACATTCCCCAGGTGGCCTTAAATAGACATCCTTATCAACTTATACTGCATAAAAACATTATGAAATACTGGGCTCGTATGACAATATATCTCCTGTTAATTAAAACACTGCATAAATTATCCAAATGAACCTTATGGAGTCAAGCTCTGAACATAACTGGTGTTGTATATTGTAAGTATGAGTTTCAAACTGTATAAAGACGTGGACTAAGTGAGCGTGACGTCACCCACAGCGTTCGGCTCCAGTCAAATGAAGCTCATCGAGGCTGGAGCAGTTACAGCAGCAGATTTGGAGCTGAGTTTCAAATTTGGAAGTATCATAGCAACCAAAGAGCCAATCTGGAGCGAGGCTGTTGAAGGTAACGCC
>KN483215.1:6923-23851 GCA_000787095.1 Periophthalmodon schlosseri | reverse complement strand
GACGAGGCTCACTGCAGCAGTTACAGGGAGAAGGGCGACAGTTTTCTTATGTAAAGTGAATTGGAGCCGGAAGCACGTGCCCGTGATTGCTTCCTATTTGGTGAGCCGCTGCTAGCACGTTAGCTATGTCCATTTATACACACAGTCTATGGTTTCCAGTTTTATTATGTATGGGTTTCAGTGACTGATTTCTTCCTGATTTGAAGTCTCTTTCCCCATAATGGCGATGGAGGACCGTTGCCATTGCTCAAAACTCATGAATATCATCAATTATCAATATCAATGACCATCTATTTAAAAATATCAGCCAGTTTTGTCTCATTCTGAGTCTGACTCATTTAAGAGGGTTGTGGGAGGACGAATATGGAAGTCCACTTAAAGCTTGATAAAAGATATTTGCTTGAATTAGCATCGGCTTTATATCCTGTGCTTCTTTTGTGCACGTTTAAAGGGCATGTACCTGATTTTTACTGTCTTAAAAATGTGAAAAACACAGTTAGTTTAACAGTTGGCAGTCTTCCAAAGTTATTCCTCACTTACCTTATGCATTCTGAGCATCCTAATTAGTAACAGTGATGCGTTTAGAAGCTCTTTTCACAACTTTCAGAGACCAGAGCGGAGTTTTGCCATCACGCTAATGCTAATAACAACTACAATGTTAATGCACACTTCCTGATTATCCAATAATAAAATGCTTTATAATTAAATACAGACAGAGCTGCTGACATCAAGAGCTGCTCACACATTACATCTGTTCTGGGGTAAGACAAATCTTGCTCAAATACATGGGGGAAAAAATCAGATAGAGGGTCTTTAAGTAAACCCCCCAGTGCCGTCCGTTTGCAGATCATCCTTTTCTTTCATGTCAGTACCCAGCTTACCTCCAACAGTTTTGTAATTTTGACGATACCAGCAATTATATAAAAATTGTACGTGCCAGTAGATGCAAGTGTATACCTCTGGCTTTTGTAGACTTTTTTAAGTAATTCTACAGATATCAGACTAAGGCTTACAAAGTGAAAAACACAAAACAAAAAACGACTTGATTGACGGAAATGGGGTAACTGCCGCAAGTGTTCTACCTTCCACGTATCCAAGATTAGTGCTATAGAACTTGGCATTGTGTTGTCATAGCTGGTAGAACTCCGCTTGCTAAACCAATGGAGATTTGAAAATGCTAAAGAGGCACAAGTGATACTTGTATTTACGAGCAGTAACCCAGCAGCTTGTTGTGTTTTTCCATGGCTCTTTTGCTAACTTTTTAAAAATACTGCTTTGGCTAATGCATCTCTGTGCATATTTACACCGCTGCTTTTTGTCAATAATGGTCGCTTTTAAACACTCAATCCCGAGCTCTAAAGGTAGACGTAGACCAGCTGAGGCTGTGCCGAAAACCCCCATAATAACACGTACCGCGGACTTATGTTTAGTGTTTGTTGAAACGAGTCTGAGCCCACTGTCGCTTGTGTGTCGCTCGTTGTATAGTTTGTATTCAGATGACACGCGACACGTTACACTTGTTCATTCAGATGCAAATATACTGTAGAATGTGTAGAGCGCATAAGATGTTGTCTGTCATAATTATTCACCATGCAAATCAGCCACTTTTCTGCGTTTCACTGACTCAACCCCTTCCAGTTCCCTCTGCTTATTTATTAAAGGGGAACAATAAACACATGCGATTCAAAGTGCAGGGGATTAATTTCATGGGTGTGACCCCTGCCTTTGAGTCGAGAGTTAATTGAGTGTTGATTACCATAGTGTCGATAAAGTCAACCCTGTTTGTGGATATTCCTCATTAGCATAAAACTCACCACACAGATCAGTCTGCTATTTTTAATCCTCCTGCTTCTGGAGGTTTGCAGTAGAAGCCTTTCCTGAGAACAGTCTGAATCATTCTTACACATGTTCATACCTATCTGTGCATCTGTAAGATACAACTAGAAATGTACAACTGTGTTATTTGAATGCAGAATTGTCAATAACATTTTATAATAACTACACTTTTAATAAGCTTAATTAATGAAGCATGAATAAATACTTCATTCATACTGAACAACTAGTTCTAAATAAAAGAATAAATACGTTTATGCTCTAGCCCTATCTCCTAATCCTAAGCCTGAACGACTATGTTTTTGAGAAAGTAAATCTAGAACTCTCACCTCACAGCAAGAAGATCCCAGGTTGGACTTCAGGGAGGCATGGGGCCTGTGCATGTTCTCCCCATGTCTTGGTGGTTTTCCCCGGGGCACTCTGTCATCACTGATCAATACTTGCCCAGGAGGCAAAGTCCTCCAAATAAGGTTGTCCAGGCCAAGCAGAGCTAAACATTTGAAGATGGATTCCTAGGTGTGGCACCTGCAGGTTGCCCCAGAGGCATTGAAAGATGAGTCAAAGTATTTCCCTATGAATGAAGAATACTTTTAGTATACTATAGGATAACGTCTTCTGTATTTAATCTGCTTTTGACTTTGATTTTGAGCACACCGTGACATGGGGATGATGTGGAGTAACCACAGAGACACTAATATTTCATGAGTGTTATATGGGCACTGTTCTACCAACTCAGATTCTCTTTGCTCTTTGGTGCTTTGTTAACTTTCTCTTGAGGCAAACACACTGGACACACTGCATCTTGGGTTAGATGATGATGCCCTGGGGTTAGCGGATTGAACTGTGGCTCCCAATCTGCGCCTACATCACCCTTTGACCTCCATAACCATACACTGTCACTGCCGGCATAAAAACAAATACATAAATTAAACAAAAGTTAATAAAATAATACCGCAAAGCGAACCCAGTGAACACAAGAGGGCTAAAAACACGCATTTACATTTTGTATAAAAACCCAGGATGTTGTGAAAAACAGTGGGCTTGGTTCCAACACACCCACTGAGTATGGACCAACAAAACAAGCCCAGCTCTGGAGATAACGTGTAATAGATTGCAGCGATTCCCCTTGGACATGCTGTTGAGCAGGTGGCATCTTAGCTGGTGCAACACACGGCAATGAATTTAGCGTTTCCTGCCTTACCATCTGACTGTAAATCATGCAGTCGCAAAAGACATTCTAAATAATCACACATGCAATTAGATGTGTTTATGAGGGCTTGAAGCACTTATGCTCAAATGTATATGCAGGAGTAGGCCAAGATGCATAATTAATAGAGCAATTATGGAGAATTACTTGTGAATCGCCAATGCTTTAGAAGGTATGGAAAAGAAATGCCTAACGTAAGAGCTGAGTCTAAGAGTCTAAGAGCTGAGTCTTCTCTTCAGAGAGATATTTAATCCCGTTCCAATATAATTCCACTATTTAATTTAGGGATACAGCAACAGTGCCAGAAGCTACAGGCATAATAAACCTAGAAAACATCTACGCAGTATCCTTCTGCCCCACATCACCACTGGCTGAGAAGGGTCAGGCCAAAGGTCGTCCACCTGACCTCCAGTCAGCTAGCGCATAGTAAACAACACTAATTTTGCTCCTCTTAAATCTCTATGGGGTTTTTGCCAAGTCACACTAAAATAAATAAATAAATACTTAAAAATCACAGTGAGTCATTTACATCCACCCGCTACTCACTGTAGCGGGTGGATGTAAATGACGACATGTACAAAAATGGACAAAGGAGGTGCATACTTGAGTGGAGGACACTTTGTGATTAGGAGGTGTTTAGGTGTTTGCCTATAGAAGACGCCACTGGACAAGTCGGTGCTCAAACGAAAACACAGCAGTCGTCACAACGGCTGGTTTTCTCTGGAGCTAACCGCAGTGGAAGTCAGTGTGAAACGTGGCACGCTCCTCACTGACATCTGACCCAGGACTAAAACAGGAGCCGCACTCCATGTACTGTGGCTCACGAGCTCACGAGCTCATGTCACAGGGACGCAGGTCTTTTGCCACTACTTACTACCACTGTGAAGAAAGGTCAAGGCTAGTGCTGAGTTTACAAATGTTTATGTTGCAATTAATAAAAACTGTTCAATAGAAAAAGATGAAAAGATTATAGTTATGCTGTTTAAAGTTTAAATTAGTAAAGGTAATATTCAGTAAAATAGCTAACTAACTGGCTGTCTAACTGATAAAGCAGATTTCAAACTGTGTAGCCAGTCAGTTTGGGATTTGATTACAACAAGCAGGTCTCCGGGTTCATTAACGCCCACTATAGCAACCTGAATGGTGCCGCCTCGTTCCGCGCCTGCCCACCTCCAGACTACGGAACAGAAAACAGGCAGCCCTTAGTCTTGAGCCACAGACTAGTTTGGCCCACACACATACACAGCACAAATCAATGGCCATGTTCCTCACTCATTGGTTTTGGGAGCATTGTATCTGGGTACACGTCGTGGTTTGGTCCCACTGAGCTGAGTCAAAAGGCACTTTTGATACTGTGAGGAGCTCAGTCACATGGGAGGAGCTCCTCTTAACATGGAGGAGGTGGTTCGGGCATCTGTTCTGGACGCCTCCTGGATGTTCTGGGCATGTCCCACTGGGAGGAGGCCGCGGGGGAAACCTAGGACACTCTAGAGGGACTATGTCTCTCGGCTGGCCTAGGAACGCCTTGGGGTCCCATTGGAGGAGCTGGAGGAAGTGACTGGGGTGGGGGAAGTCTGGGTGCCCCTGCTTAGACTGCTGCCTCCGCTACCGGGCCTTGGTTAAGCGGAAGAAAATGGATGGACGGACAGTTGGAGGCTGTGGTAGGTAATAGACCCCTTTGAATTAATGGTGAAGTTGGTGCCCATGTCATTGTCCTTATCCGGCCCAAATGGCCTCATTCTCTGGTGAGTCAAGTGAATTCTCTATAGGCACCATCACAGTGCTTTATACTTTTACGGACTGTTCTGCTCGTGTCTTTGTGTGGCTGGAGACTATAACGACACTTATGATACCGTCCTAGAATACCAGGTTTATAATGTGTGTTCTGCACATTTCTGGCAGAAACAGGTTTAGCTTTAGTTGCCAAAGGCCCCTGAGTGCAACTGATCAACTGAGGAACTTTCTACAAGACCCTGAAGTCATTCCATCACTGTGCAACTTGTTGATGTTCTATTTTTCATAAAAAAATAACAGCACTATTTCTTGGCACACAATGTTCTACCACCAACACATCCTACACTGCTCATTATACTTGCTGGTGTCATCTTCTGCATTGGAATGATTTTGCCTGTGAATTTATATAAGCTAGAGTTCTGCCCGCGGGCAAGGGCGTCCTGTGCACAACCCCACCACCCCAAACATCCCATTAGGTACCTTATGATGCTAACAGGGCCTTTCTTAGTTTTCTTTTCACTTTTCTTCTTATTAATTAACACTATTTAAAAAAAAAAAAGTCCAAGTTTATGAGCATGCTGAAGGAATATTCAATGCGGTGCTTTTAAACATGGTAAAAGAACAAGGTGACACTGGACCCACAAAACAGTCCTTAGGTCTTTTGTATTTTACAAAATGGTAATAGAAAACGTTAACTAAAAAGATGTTTTGTGAACTTAAAGTGTAATGTGTCAAAGCAGTGAAAGGCTCATTAAACGTTATATTCACACTGATATCGATGGTTTGGGCTCCTCCTTGTAGTTTACTGAACCTACACCACCTTGTAGTTTATTGAGCCTACACCTGATCCAGACATGAAATCTATTAGGACAATCCTTCATTTAGCAGTGTGCTCTGTTGGAGTGAAGAACTGTCGCGGTGAGCAGTGACTGTTGGCTGTGAGACCAGATGGCCCTGACTTAACCTTGGCCAAAGGTGAGTTATGTACATGGGTTTGGATGGACTTGGATTACATGCTTTTCAATTTATTTGGTGGCGCTTCAGGGGCTGCGACATCAGGGCAGTGGCCTTCGACATCAGCGAAAGTATCACAGATTCAGCTCACACTTTTCTATAGCGACAAAGTACGTTTTTAATACGCTTTCACTTGTGTATGTAAGTATTTCAGACAATGTCTTTACCAGTGCAAATAGATATTTTTGTGTTTCACAGTTTCATGGAAGTGCATTGTGTGTCCGGAGACTGTGGGGATATGATTCTGTTATGAGGACAAACTGCAGGTTCCTATGAGATAAAGCCTTTGACATTAGATCAGCAACATGGTTTAAATGTACGGGTTAACTTAGGTTAAAGTGACGGTTTTGGTTAAGGTTATAAAAGATGGTCAAGGTCAGGATCCGTTTCAATGGAAAAGTATTGTCCCCAAACCCATGGTAACTGCCCATGTGTGGGTGTGTTATTTAATACTATTTTTGTTGCATCTTTAGACATTAAAGTTGTGGTTCAGTTCTTTTTTTGTGAATGAAAATTGTATGAGGAATTTCATGCTGTTAAGCCTAATTGAGCAATCACTGGAAATGACTTTGCAATAATGAAGATAATTCCGTCACAAAGGCTTTTATTATCATCGTAATCATATTTGTATGTTTAGGTTTTAGATTTAGACAAATGATACAGAATTAGGAAAACACAGGGGAAATATTTAGACTGCAAATTCAGTATCCTGAGTAATGCTTTGATTCATACAGAAAAAAATCCACCAGACAAAATTTGCACACATTTCAGAGTAAAGTAATGAAACACCGGCGTGTTGTGTTCCACTGTGCCAAGAAACCAGCAAACTACACAATTCTCTACAGCCGTCGCACTGTCCCTTCCCAAAAGTCCAGCTGATAAAATCATTTCTTTTGGCCCAGTTTAAGCCCCCTGCAGTAGGGACCACCTGTCTGACTCGGGGTTTCCAGCGAGCGGTAATCGTATGCTCACAGGTGGGTAATCCCTGTGGAGCTGGGACTATCACCCACACTGGTCATATTTTGCAGGCTTCTGTGACACTGAAGCATGTAAACCATTAGTTGGGTCAGGCAGGAGTTGAAGGTGAAGCTGATATATTGGATTTTCCACTGGATTACAGCGAACACATTTCACTTAATCGTTATTAAGTAATCCCTACAGTGTGGAGAGCTGGTAAAAATATACTTTTGCCTGTAGACGCTCGGGTAATGATAGTGGGTGCATTTGGAGTGCTGCTAATGCTGTGTGAGGATTGAGAATTTGTTGGTGATGTACCAGAAGCATCCTTATCAGAATTCTGTGTACAGGAAAGAAGACTGACTTAAAAAGCAGCATCTACAAGCCAAGAATGGTTTTACGACTGATCCGTCCAATTTGAGCCAACACAATTTCTTATTAACTGGTAGTTGTGTTTAGCAGTAACCCCATTCACACAGCATGCAGAATGTGCCCACATCTATAGCACACATCATGAAATTGCCCCTTTCCCCCGGTGGTCCTGGTCCAGCTACTACCCCAGAAAGGTTTTCCAGGATGTCTGTAAATCAGTTGCTCTTGACTATAGCAGTTTTGAAAACAAACATAACCTACATGGCATGAATAGATCTGAATGAGTGTAGTAGTACTGTTATGCATATTTGTATATTTACATCATGGGATGTGACTGCACAAACAGCACAACTGCTGTCTTGGATACTCTCCACTATAATTAGGTTCTCCACAGAGCTGCTGCGTCCTCAGGCTTAATGGGGAACAATCAATGCCAACACAAACACTGTGTCTTCCCTCGTGTGCTGCTCCGTGTCTATTCCAGGGAAGTATTGACTCATATCAAAAATCGTCTTTGGTCTTGCTCCTCTGCATAATATTAGCAAGATCACACGTCTGTCATTGCTTTAAAGATACAAGAGTACTTAATCACTCACTCCAACCCCGTTCCTTAATCCACTCTTAAGGTTTTGACATAAAATTGTGTTGATGGCAAAGTGCACAAACACAGAAATATTCCACCTACACACACTTTGAAAAGCTCATCTATTTTCTATGGCCATCTGCAAGTGCTCCATGGTGAACCCTGTGAACTCGATGAATCATTCTGGGTAGTGCCGGCTCTAGCTCATAACTTTCCTATTTTTTAAAAAAATATATTTTTATTAGGAGACCATCACACTAACGAGTGTGAGACCGTCACACTAATCAGAATTTTAAATTCAAAGCAATGCAATTCATCACTATCTTTTAAAAGAATGCAGTGTTTAGTATTTTTTTTAATACAAAGGTGCTTTGAAATAGAAATATACAAAATGTAAAAATACATAAATCAGAACGCATCATGAACAGAACCATCTTTAACTGTGGCTCCAACATGAACTCATCAATCAGCATTTGAACATTGACCTGACACAGGGGAGTTACAAATATAACCCTCTCTCTTTGCCCAGTATTTGAATTACACTGCGTAAATTAGACCTACCTAAATCCTATTAAAGCTTAATACAATGGCAGGAGGTAAGGATAAGTTATGGCTAATTAAAACATTAATAGCAGCTCTAAGTGAGTAGCAATAAGGCACGGCAGTCATTATAATTCTTTTCTTGCTCCATTGCAGGTTCCAGCTCAAAATGACAAAGACACACTTGAACACACCACCAGCCAAGAGCACTGTGTCAGCTTCATTAAAATGCATGGCCCCTCACAGTTACACCTTTTGTATGCACAAATGAACATGAACCATTCCAGCGCATGCTTTTCCAACGGAGACATGCACGGATCCAGTGTTAACAGTAAAAATGACACCACTTGGTTATTGCACTATGTAGGTGTGTGTTTTATACAGTGTAAAGTGAATGTACTGTTTATTTTTACATTAAAGAGGAAAACTGATGGACCGTCAGTCACTGATAATCATGGACATGTTTGCAAAAATGCTATAATAATAATAATAATAATAATAATAATAATAATAATAAGTAGAAGAAGAAGAAGAAGAAGAAGAAGAAGAAATAAAGAATAATAAATAAGTCTTTTATGGCACTTTTCCAGATGCTTGGAGTTGCTTTACAGTTTTGTACATTATTCATTCACTCCGCACACGCTGGTGGTAAACTACTGTTTTAGCCAGAGCTGCCCTGGGGCAGACTGACGGAAGCGAGGCTGCCAATATGCTCCATCGGCCCCTCCGACCACCACCAACACCCGCGCACACCACTTTCATACTAGGCAATGTGGGTGAAGTGCCTTGCCTAAGGACACAACGACTGTGGGACCTGGAATTCCCAGCAACCTCCCATCCAAGTGCTAACCAGGCCCAGCCGTGCTTAGCTTAGCACAGGGGTCTGGAGCCACATGCGGCTCTTTCATCCTTATACTGCGGCTCCGCGTGGCTCGGGACAATAAATTATAAGTATTCAATTGAAGTGTATTTTATTTGTGTTGGATCTTTTTTAAAATTGTAGTTTAAATTGGAAGATTATTGTGATCTTGAAATATTAAAATAAAATTATATTATTTCTCGTCGCTCAAAATAAGCGTCACACTCGCATGTTAAAACAAACACCCGCTCACGCCTCACGGACGACAGCTCATAAGCAACACACTATAGTTTATACAAAGCGTAAAGGTAAAAAAACCCAATATATACAGTGTTATCTTTATTTTAGATGTCAAAAAGTATTTGCGGCTGCCAGTGTTTTTTTTTTTTTCATGGAATCCGGGTCCAAATGGCTCTTTGGGTGTTAAAGGCAGATGTGACAAATGAGTCCATAACTGTTACTTAGCAACCAAAGTGTTAATAAGAGCCACAACTTGTTTAACAAAAGTCGAGTTTAGACTAATAAAACAGATAATAACATCTCTGTTTTGTTAAATCCATAAAAATGTGTTCCCAGCTCATAAATTGCCCCTGGATTTTGAATGGAATTTTCAGTGTTGATGACTTGGGTGGAGTTATTCCGTTTCAGAACTCACACCTACTTGTATTTTTCTACTTTTCTTCTAAACTTTTTTCCCCCACAAACTGCCACTTAACTGACACTAACACTAAAATGACGAGAAATATTTACCACCGATACTACCCACCAGACCAAGAAATCATTAGAAAAACATGAAAAACGGTCACGTGCACAATAATAAGTGCAGGAGGTATGGGACGAGCTGAAAATAAAGGTTGTTTGCGTAGATTGGTAGGCTGCGTCGTCTTTGAGGCTAAAATGGCACTGTTCTTATTCAAAACTGCAGCTAATAGGAGCAGTCACACTTGCTAACGAATGTGCCGGGGTCCTCGGGGATTCAGAGCAGTTGTTCCACCTGCTGAGTACGTATTCTCTGCCTGCCTTTGTCTTATTTCTTCTGTACACAAGAACACCCTGGTGGCTATAATTAGCTCTGTCACTCTTGCACTTACCAACGCGGGGAACGCTGCCATTAATTTAACAGCAAAAAGTTCTGTCTCCTACTCTTCATTAGTTTCACTTTCTTTACCTTTGTGCGGGCTCCAGAAGTTTATTCTTAGTTTGGGATCGTTTGAGAGCTTAAGTTAAGACGTTTCCCGCCAGCATTCAGAAAGCCTCTTATTCGGAGATGATGGGGCCACTTTTGTTTATTTGGACCGACATAAAGGACAAAATGTTGCATAATGAAAGATTTATGTAAGCAGTCCAATGGTTTGATTTGGTTTTGAGATTACGAGTCCAATTGAAATGTCATAATACCTCTTTTATGAGATGAATAACACATGTAAGTGGGATAAGGACTTGTGTGCATGGTCTGTAGTTAGTGGTTTTCTCTGTGTGGATTTATGACATTTCATGCCGTCATCTCTTCTGGAAGCAAAGATAATTACTTCTTATTTATTCAAAACTGCTCCTGAACTAACTGGCTATTATACACGCCGTTTGTTTTATTGTCCTCAACTGTGAAGCATTTGAGGGCTTTACAAGTGTTTTGTTTCATGTTACGCATTATTACCAAAGCTTTCTCTTAATCCTAAACATAACAACTCATTTTAAAGAACACATTATGCAAAACTTTTTTTTTTTTTTTAGCCTTTAACCATGTTAGTTGTTCCCTCATTAAAAACATACCTGGAGTTATATTTTGTGTCATTGGTTTTCATGAATCATCTGCATCAGAGCAGGCCGCAAACACAATTTGAAATTTCCCAGGATTGTGATGTCACAGGTAGAGATGCTGTGCAGTTTTGAAGTCCATAAATCATCGTGAGACTTGTTCTAAGCATTTCTACTATCAAACTGCATCATTATAACTGCACGCTTACATTAACACGTTTAGGGGTGTTTCTCATTACCTAGTTTTTCACATGGTAATTTAATCTGCTGCCAGTAGATGGCGAGCTGCACCTGCACCAGTACCACTGAGGTTGTGAATTAAGGTAGAGTTCTTTAAGTAGCCATAATTTTAAGTTCAAAATAATGAAATTCCAAAACAAAGGCATGATAAAAAAATGTATTGCTTTGCTTAGAATTTTTCACAGAATGATCTGAACATATCTATCTTTGATTCATATTCAGTTACAGGTGTTTTTTATGGCTAAAAAATACTGCTTGTCTCCATGGAGATTGCTAAATTTTGTGCCATTTAGTGGAACTTTCCGGGCAAAACAATAACATCTCCATGGAGAAAGTAAGATTTTGGACCCTCCACCTGAAAACTTCCATTTTGCTCCTTTCATAAGTCTTCAGTGAAACCAACTTATGTGTATTTGAAATTACTAGTTGGTACTGCCGTGCACTTTTCCTCTTCTGAAATAATTAAGCACGAATAGTCCCAGGGTTTATTCTTCCCGTTCTGTATGTGCAGTTTTTAACCTTTTGATTTGATACGGTAAAGTTTCGCTCGTAATTGTAGTTATTGAAATTGGCTTTCTTCAGACCCAATTGACTTGGCTAATGCGAACGGGTCTGTCTTTGCTTTGCAGCTTCCTCCCCGCTGTACCAAAGTCATCTGCACTATCAGTGAGTGGGAACAGCATGCTTCTGAGGACACACTGATTCTTTCGCACACAGGCAATTTGTTTGAGTAAATGATTTCGGGGTTAAGCATAAACATTCATAATTTGACATGCCACCGGCCCAGATGCCACCGATCCCTTTTCATCCGGCTGATTTAGTGGCACCACATTTGCGTAATATGGCTAACATTCTTACTTATTACACATGGAAGGTGTGATATTTTTGAGTTGGTTTTTAAAACATAAATGTCAAAATAATACAATAAAAACAGTTAATGGAAATGTCAAGACACAAAAGAGTCCATAAGTGATTTGAAAAATACTACACATATATATCACCTCCTGCTGGGGCTCACTTCAAACATCGCAGTCAGGTACACAAGCATAATTATATTTTTTTGCAGCAACCGAGAAAAACACATGAGTATATGCAGTAAACTCAGTAAGTAATGAGAATGAGCTCTTTGAACATTGGCATAAAACTGTTCCAGCTGTTTCCAGTCTTTGTATCTCTTCAAGTAGGAAGCCATATACATTTAATGGGTGTTTACACATTATACATTATCTTTAGAGTCTTTGGAAAAAATACGGTTGCAACAAGACGGATTGGAAACGTACGTACACATATATTTTTTGCTGAAAGCTCCACATACTCTGCCATGTCTATCAGTTATGAAATCATTTTAAATAACACTTGTTTAATGTCCAAATAACACCATTCAGAAGTTGATAAAACACACAGCTCAACGATGACGCAGTGTGACATGCAACCTCAGATACTCTACTTGTATTATTAAAGTGAGCGCAGACAATTAAAGATAGACAGCACTATTTCTTGCATTAAAAAAACAAAACAAAAAGAAAACCGTGGGTATTGTTGGGCTTTAACAAGTTCTGAACAGTAATAAAATATTCTGTAGCCTGGAAATGTGAATCTTTTTTCAGGGTCACGAGCATCTAACCCTTGATTTCAGCTGAAGACTTATATTTATGAGAGCTACTGTAAAAGTGGCATAACCCTTGCCAGTGCCAGCCACGGTGCCAAACAAAAACTCTTCTTTTTATAATTACTATTCCTTAAAACGTCCCACCTCCACCCACAGGGGAGAGAGGGGAGAAAGTGCTGGTGCATGGTGGAAGCGGTACAGGATGATGGACGATGCGCTTAGGCCTAAACATCACATTAATCCAGCTCCTGATCCAACTCCTTCAAGGACGCAGCTGCACTCTCTCCTCCGAGCACTGAGCACAGGCCAGCAGACTGGAGCCAGCACACTGAAGCCAGCACAGTGAAGCCAGCCGACTGAAGCTAGCAGACTGAAGCTAGCAGACTGAAGCTAGCCCACTGAAGAGGACTCACCAGTGGTAAAACATCGGGGCACCTTCTTGTATCTTAATAATAATGACCCTCAAACACTTTGGGTTACAAATCTACAACATGTCATGTGATGTATCCAGACTCCTCTAATCCGAATCCTTACTAGCATAAAATTAGACGTTATCAGTAGTTGTTACATATATGTACTGCAAACTAAAGTTTTTCTTTCAGATTTCCCATTCGTCAGCTTCACGTCACGTTACGGCATGTGGATCTTAACACCAGCCTCGTACTTTTACTTGACACAACTTTTTTATGTTGTCAGAATAATACAAGAAAAATATACTTTTAACTTTTGGTCCCTAACACACATTCCTCTCTGTATTTGTTTTACTCCATGATTCAAAAGTGAAAAGCAATTTGAGACTCCATCTCATACCACGATATATGATCATTAATTATGCACACATTCTAATAAAAGCCATAGAGAGAATCTGTGGGGGATCCATTCGGAGCTGCAGAGACTCGCAGATATGAACTTCTTTCTTTTTAAGTGTATTTCTGGCTTACCTCGTACAGACCCCAAAATACCCAGAGGCCCGGGCATTTATTACTTTCTTCTCATAGCGAGGAGGCAGAGGAGATCAGTAAAGCAATTAATCAATCAAGTCAAACTGTAGCTGCGTGTGGGAAGGTCTCTCTATTGCACTGTACCTTTGAGCTGCAGGGTAGAGTGGATTCAGTGGGGCTCCAGAGAGGACTCTTAGTGATATCATTACAGACAATGGGCCACAAGAAGAGGCATTGGAGACACAAGGCAAAAACATAACATTTCATAAAGGCGAATGGAGATTTTTGTCTGCGCTGTCATGAATTTGCACTATAATGGAGACTATCGATCCAACTCAAAATCATATATAAGCAAAACAACTGCATATATACACTGTCTTCAACTGCAAGGTATACTTTCCATCTCATGGCTCATATTTCAATATCTTGCAAAAAAAATATAAAATAAAAACTCTGCAATATCCAGGCATATTGGAACTGTTCTATAATAATTCAAAAACAGCTAGACTTCCATTGATAAGATGAGAGCTTCAAAAATGCTCAAAAGTAGTGGTTTGTATAGTACACAAACACTTTTAACTGTCTTTATCCCCATTCTGAACTATAAGCGTCGGACACACCACTCTGAGCTGTGTTAGGGGGCAGCACTGAACACTCGCAGGCTAACCCTCTGCTGCTACATGTTTATTTACAAAGGCATTATGTGTCTTCTCCCTCCATATCTCTCTGCACATATTCAACAGAGAACAGACGGACTCCAATCTAACGTCTTTGCACAGAAACTGGTAAAGTAACATTTTAATATCCTGCACCCTGAACCTGGATTTATTTGCAAAGGAACTGGAAACTAAAAGAGCTGGTCCCGATGGGCCAGTTTAAAATACTGAGGAATGGTTTGGAATCTTTGTAACTGTTTTTAGGTGACATATTCCCTTGAAGTAGACAAAAGTTTCAGATGAAAGCAGAAAAAGAGTTTCTGATGTTCCTTGATTTATGGTGTCATAGTTGTAATTTCTTGCCAAAATGTACTGTATCAAGGTGGTCACAGGTGCTGTAGTTTCCCACCGCTGTGCACACCCCACGTAATTGATTAGAAACTGGAAAAAGGTGCGCACGCCTCAGCGTGGTCGTCGGGGCTTCCGCGGGTAGCTCCAAGCGCCGCGTGTAAGCGGCTGAAGTTATGTTCTCTGGTAGTGATCAGTTGCGGAAGCCTCCTCTAATGTGTTTCTTTTGTGGTATCTGGGTTAAAGGTGTCGTGCGGAGGTTGCTGAGGTGACGGTGGCCGCTCTGATTGCGTCCAAGCCCCATGTTCGGAGTGTTAGAGCTGCTAAAGGCCCGTTTTGTTTACTTAGTTTGGTGTTATTTATGGTCATACATGAAGTTAACCCATAGTTTCTTGTGTTTCAGATTTTTTAAAGTGTTTTCATTGAATTAATATTTTGATATATTAGCTGAAGTCTTACTGTGACTTGGGTTGGGTTAGTTTAAGTGCAATATACGGTGGGGGTTGTATTGCAATGTAAGGTTAGCGCAGTGTTAGCACAAGTCACTTCAGCCCAAACGTGCCCCTTAGCACCAGGCACTTTAAACATCTAGAACTCTATGCACTTTAACCTAGTCCCCAGCAGTTCACAAAGCACTTTAGCACAAGCACTTTAAATGCCAATATTTGCACGTCATCCATGTTTTGCACAGCACAAGCACTTTCACTTACTGTAAGCTTTTCATTAGCGTTTGGTTTGACATATCTAACTCTAGTTTGTTGTGTTTAGTTTCATTTTGGTTAAATTCTACATTTCCAAAAGTTAATTTGTTGGTTGTTGTTTACTGTTTTATTGATTGGTGCACCTTGGAAAAAAAGGAAATAACTTTTAAATGGTCATAACATAAGATAAAGCTTTGTCATTTTTGTACCACTTTGCCTTTTGTCCTTGTTTATGCCAGACTGACCTGTTGATTATTATTATTATTATTATTATTATTATTATTATAAAAAGTGGGACCCTAACCTACCTCCCGGTTACAGGACCAACATATTACCCAGCAGAGGTAAAGATAATGAAGGACAGTGAGAACATGTCGTGTCCCTGCTCTTAGCTTCTTGCTGTTCTTGCACAGTTCTTGCTGAGTAACATTAATGTGAGGAGCACAGAGCATAGTGTAAAAGTCACATAGTGCATCAGCCTTTCATTTTCCATGTCATTTAACAAATTCATTTTTCCACCCCACACCATTTACTTCTTCATTATGTTGACAAAACGCTCCCATTATGGATTCTAGCAAGACTTCCCCCCAATCTCGCTGTTATTAGTAATACATATTTGTGGTCTACTTCTTATCCAATTCTAGACAGATTCTTCAGTGTGTACTGAAATATTTACATAGAAGGCATGAGTGCCAGTGAAATCAATGCTCTTTACTTCAGCTTACTTTAGCTCCCTGAGGCGACAGACCGTGTTGTAAATAATAGTTTATGTGACGTCTTGGGCTCAATAGGCTCCAGCAATCTGTTACCCTGAAACGCAACAAGAAATAAATAAAGAAATATCGTTTTGTATTGATTTTCTAATGAGAGTGACTCAAATCAACCTTAAGTACTGTCCTGGAGGGAGGTGCGGCCTGAGTCCACATCAGAGGTTTATCCTGATCTGCCATAAAGAATCCTGAATAAATAACACAGTCTCATTGGATGGGCCTTGAGTCGCCAATCGCATTGAGCACAGAGCTGTTTTTTACAACCTTCGAGAACATGAACAATAACAAATGCCATGTTTGACATTCTAGTATAGTACCACTGTGTTCTGAAGATGCTAATGGAGCCGTCTGGTGCAGGTTACCTGTGGCTTTAGCTTGATCTGCATATCACATACTACTGACTGACATACATAGGCAGACGTTGTGTTGCTTTAAATCTATAATAATTTGCAAACTTTGAAACTATACTTATGATAAATGATGCATTTAGAGAAAAACAAAAGCAGCAGGCCAATAATTATTTACAAAAGCCCTGCAGATATGTGGTACTTTTAATTACATCCCCAGAACCTTCCAATCGTATTGGAAGCTAATCCTTGTCATTATGAACCTTAGGTTCCATTCAGCTGTGGCCAAAAAAATCAATCTGCTTCTATTTAATTAAAGGCCAAGCTTCTGCAACATTATGTCGTCTGAAACGCAGGCTGCTCCGCCTGCGCGCTGGTCCTCACGGTTTATAAGGGGAAAGACTTTGGCATTGTTGGCATTTATTTCGATGTGTGACCTTTTAGCCATGCTTTCATTTGGGG